>JAVTVY010027372.1:0-11709 GCA_036873755.1 Hanleya hanleyi | reverse complement strand
TCGGCCCATTAGGGGCTCACCTAGATCCCAAAACGTCTATTTCCATACTTTTTGTCTACTGCGCATGCGGAGAATGTTGAAAACGAACGACACACTAGTCCAGGCGGATGCCCCCTCACATATGCTTCACATTGATACCTCACTCGACCCCATCGGCCCACTAGGGACCCACCTCGGTCCCAAAACCTTCCTTCCAATGCACTTTTCCCACAATTCCCTGTCTGCGCATGCGCAGAATGTCGAAAAACGGCCGACACACTAGTCCAGGTGGATGGTCCTTCACGAATGCTTCACATTGTTACCTCACTCGACTCCATCGGCCCATTAGGGGCTCACCTAGATCCCAAAACGTCTATTTCCATACTCTTTGTCTACTGCGCATGCGCAGAATGACGATATTTCAACCCCAAATCCTCAACCTGCTTCCTCACGGCTGCTTCACATTGATACCTCATACGACTCCATCGGACCAACAGTGTTCCACCAAGATCCCAAAACGTCTATTTTCATACACTTTGTCTACTGCGCATGCGCAGAATGACGTCAGTTCCACGTCACACCCACCTCGTCGGATGGTCCTTCACGAATGTTTCACATTGATACCTCATACGACTCCATAGGACCAATAGTGGCCCACCTAGACCCCAAAACGTTCCTTCCAATGCCCGTTTCCCACAATTCCCTGTTTGCGCATGCGTAGAATGTCGACAACGGCCGAGACGCTAGCCCAGGCGGATGCCCCCTCACATATGCTTCACATTGATACCTCATACGACTCCATCGGCCCATTAGGGGCTCACCTAGATCCCAAAACATCTATTTCCATACACTTTGTCTAGTGCGCATGCGAAGAATAACATCAGTTCCACGTCACACCCACCCCGTCGGATGCCCCCTCACATATGCTTTACATCGATACCTCATTCGACCCAATCGGACTATTAGTGGCCCAACTAGACCCCAAAACGTGTATTTTCATACACTTTGTCTACTGCGCATGCGCAGAATGACGTTTGTTCCACGTCTCACCCATCCCAGTGGATGCGCCTTCACGAATGCTTCACATTGATACCTCATACGACCCAATCGTTTTCTCGGCGGAGGCAGATCACATCACCGCCAGACCGCATCACTGCGGAGGAATACATGCCTACTAGAGACCGGAACTATAGTGCACTCGACCTCCACGCGGCCTCATAGATTTAATATGCAAATGTTCGAATCAGGGGAGATAACCAGGAATATGTCAAAAATCATCACGGGCATCAAGAGTTACCTCCCCATTGGAACTCTTCTGTGTTGGAGGTAGTTTTTGGTCTCTTGAGTAACAACGCCACCTGTCGCCACCAAGAGTTACCTTCCCCGGCAAAATACGGTTGACTATACTACTCAGAAGATTTTAACAGATTTTATAAATTCATCCAATCAGCCATTTTCACTCCCTCCTTGTCGTATCCTTGTGAAAGTTGTATTCTTTTCACTCTATCATTTCCGCCCCAGATGAATTTGTGCAATATATTTTTAATGGTTTTAAGAGTTTTCAGATGATTAAATTTTGGAATCGATAATGTTTTCACTATAGTTGCTTTACCTAAAGTTGTTATTGTTTCTTCTGACCAGTTTCCTAGTAAATTTTTGAATTTCTTTATTATTTTTTTTTCAGTATAATTAATCTCCACCATATTTTTCATTCCCATGCAAGGTGAATGTGACTCCCAGCAATTTGAAGTTGTCTCGTGACCAGTCTAAATTGTAGGACAGAAAAGATTTATCAGATTTTTTTACGCCCTAGACAGAAAATTTTCGTTTTATCCCTATTATCCTTTAGACCCGACAGTCTACCGTACCATTCAAATGTTTCCAAACAGGATCTGAGAGAGGCATCGGATCCATCCAAAAAAAAAAGAAGAGTTGTATCATCGGCGAATTGAGAAATTCTGTACATTTCCAATTTGTATTCCTTCGATATTTTCGTTCTCGCGAACAATTAAAGCTAGTATTTCGGCGCATATAATAAACAAATAAGGGGAGAGGGGGATCCCTGCCTACAGCTACGTTCTATATGAAAGATGTCTGAAATGAATCCGGATTGCTGTACACTGGAAACTATATTGTTGTAAGAGGTATCTACCCACCGACAGATGGAAGGTCCAAATTTCACAAGCTTTAGTGATTGTTTCAGAAACTTCCAAGATATGGTATCGAACGCCTTTCCAAAGTAAACAGCCCGGAATTTGTGTGGTTTTCGTAAAATCGTTAGTATCGAACGTTAACCGTATATTGTCACCGAAAAACCGGCCGAAAACGGTGATGCAGAAAGTATGCCTACATCGTCGACTGCAGACGGTATGTTCTATAACAAGGTTCATAATTTATGTCACTTCAAGGGAAATTAACTATTCAGTCACCCCAATGCCATCATATGCATGGTGATATAATTTGTCCCCAAATTAGGCACATGGATCGTTCGGCGATCTAATTGGAAAAAAAGCGCGACGCTCCCAGTCGTTGACATTTTAACGCTTTGTGCCGGGTAGGACAAGGTTGACTCAATTAGCTATGGTCCGGAGACTCGAAGTTGCGATGGCTTGTTATTTATACGATATGTACCGGTGGTTTTCGGGCAGACAGACCTGGGTGAGTATTTAACTCATGTAACGAATACTGGGAACTTATCATATTGGGAAAGAATGTCTAAGAAGGGAGAGAATTTATCCCAGTATCTTATATGCTATCTGTGAGCTTGACGAGCCGTCTACTGTCAACACTTTCAAGGGAAGATACTTCAATTTTCAGCTGGTCTGTATGAAACTCAGTATTTGGAATATAATATTAATCTAAACCGATCCAAATTTATTATAACTTCTGCATGTGTACTCGGTACCCGTCCAATTTTATACCACTATATTCTGTCATTTATTATCAACTGTATTGAATAAAACTGTTGTCATTTTGCCTGAATTCGGATTCGAAATTATTCTTTGCCATGGTCTGATCTCTATCCAACTTCCTTAATTGGACCTATCCCATAATATTTAAGAATCATTCTTTTGGTTCTCGTTGCGTTTAATAAGTGTTTTCATTGAATCGTTTTATTGTGTTATATATCATTGTTTTATTGTTATTAAAACAATGTAAAACAATGTATTACCTCTGTAGTTATGTCCACTGAACTGAGTAAACTACCCTTGACTGGTCCCATTGGTATTACATGCTGAAATTCTGGCGGCTGTAAGCGTTTTGATGGTGAGTAGCCTCCCTCATCCTAGAACGTCATTCAGTCGTACTTGAACTGTATGCAAATTGGTTCAACCACTGGTAATGTTGAGGTTCATCGTCATTGGTATAATCAATTCAACAATCTAACTGAAGTGTATGAAAATATGCTTTTCAGCAAAATCAATGATAGCTGAGGGAATGTACTTGCCGACCGCCAATTTTTGAGCGGATGAATATACATGTTCCCTATCTCTTGACGTAAGGTGACTTGGCAATTGTCCAGAAACAATAAAATCCATGCCAATAAAATCCCACTTCTATCCCTCGCAAATTGTAACCATCTGAGTCAGCTACACGCGGTAAGACTGACCCTGGGATCGTGTGTATCCATTTTCAGCCTACTTTCGGCAACTGCAAAATGGAATTTCCAGAAATCTATACCACGTGACTTCGTCAGCCAATCAGCTAAAGTCTACCGACGTAACCCCAAGGTAACCCGCCATTTTCGAGTCATTTGATGTCCTACTTGTTCAAAATTACAGATCTACCACCCCTCTTGGATGATATGAAAGTTATTCATAACCATATATTTTGTGAGCCCAGGCAATATCTGTTTCCGAAGTGGTATGAAAACCTGTAATTTATCAGATTTCTTGAGTCTGTTCTCCGCCGGATGAAGGCCGAACAGAATACGGTAAAGTACCGGATATCGCTCCGCGATAATGGAGACACACGATTCGCAAGCCATCTTATGGATGGCGAAGTGTACGCAAATGCTTTCCCTCGATGCCATGCAAGCCCCTAATATCCATGACAATTAAATGTGTGGCGGGGATCTTCATACAATTCAATTAGCCGGTCACCTCCCTCATGTAACATGGCATCAACTTAATTGCCAGCGCGAGGTCCCTGGACTGGCACATTCGGGAGAGCAAGCTTCAATTTGGTGTTTCGGGTTACATATAGGAGTTCACGCCTTGCGGCACATGTACCTTGCGTTGACAATGACAATTTAATTGGTTTCTTGTTACATAAGCGATGTTAGATTTCTGGATAAGGGTTCACGTGTCATGCAGATGAATGAATACACAATTCATCACGTGATTGAGAGAGATTTGATACGTCATCAGGGTTTGGGACCATTGAAAGGCCTACCAAAGCGGAAATAAACGAAGCAATATCTATGAGAAGTTCCCAATGAGTTCCAAACTTCCCGAAGGCGGAGTTGCTATCTTATATCGGAGACGACTTATCAGAGACGTCATCTATTTGGATTCGGCTACTCTGTGCCCTTTGTGTCAATGCTCGTTCGACGAACAACAGGTCTTTGAAACAGGGGCTCGTTACTTTTGTCAACTGGTTAATTATGTTGATTTGGGACAGCGGAGAGGTAGAGGTAGTGAGGAAAAGAGAAGGATGGACACTCAAGTCAGTGAGGTCGCCAATCGCACTCCCAAAACTCAGGTTTTATAAACAGTTTTCTCCAAAATCGAATAAACTTCAATACACACAGAACGAAAAATGATTAAGTTGCAAATATCTTACTTTAGCTTTTACCGGCCAGGCCCCTTCGGGTGGATAATGCCAAATTCTAACCGATATTTCCAGACTGTAACCCGAATAAAACGTTTCACGAAAGTGCTCGAGAACGGGCGAGGCCACTTTCAGCTGGTTTCGCGAGGAGCCAACTAGTAGCTGATTTGAGAACCACATGTACTCGTTGCCTTTGAAAATTGGTTAATCAGGTTGATAAGCGGGGTGATCGGTCGAGGGAGTAAGGAAATGTGAGTCTCAAATCAGCTCAGAGTTGGCTCCTGGCGAACCCAAGTGGCAGCTATTCTCGCTCTTCAGCGAGACGTTTTATCCGGATTACGGTAAATTTGGCGGAGGAGGTCATATCGTAAAAAGCTAAAGTAAGATAAATCCAATTTAACAATTTACCGTTCTGTTTGAGATTAAGTTTATTCGATTTTTCGAGTTTTGGTAGCGTCGTTGGCAACCGCACCGAATTAAGTGTCCGCCCTTCTCATTTACTTCACAACCACGACCCCCGCCCACCCCTATAAGTCAACATAATTAATCAATTAACAACGGTACCGGTAACCAAACCCTGTGGTTTTTGAACGTAAGAAAGTGAGTTTGTTAAGAGTGTTAATAAGTCAACAGAGGCGACTGTGGGATCTTTTTCAGATTTAAAACAAAACAATGACAAAGCGGAATTTAAACGTTATCATTCAAGATCCCACTCCCGTGGCCAGGGAAGATTTGTTATTGGAAATCCTGACTAAACGGGGACAAACAAGGCATTCAATACATTTATAAACGTACTCATAAAAAACGACAACAACAAAATCCAGAAAATTATGCTGTCCTGGAGATATGTACGAAAACCACTCCGCCTATGGCATTCGACAACGTACAAAACATTTCGACGATGAACACCATGCATGAAGTATGCGTTGTATTTGTTATCTCTGATATTTACGGTAAAAAGAAACTAACCCGTTACCCCACATGTCGGACAGCGAAGGTAAGCTGTTCTACTTCAATCACTTTGTCACAGTTGAACGAGGATGTCATCGTTGGCCAGTGGCTCTCCGAGATAGATACCGATCACAACATCGAATTACTCTGGCGTTCGCAGTTCCAGTGTGGAGCATGGCGTGAAAGAGAAATAAAAACGCAGGAGTGGAAAGACAATTTACTAGTGCTGATGAAAAGGTTCCAGAAACCGGATAAATGGTTCCTTTCCCTGCACAATTAACTCTGTTGCACAATAAACTTTATATTAAATACTTTGTGTTTTAGAGAAAAAAAGTATTACAGAAGCTCGGATACCTGTATTATAACCAATCAGAATCCAGTGATGTAGCACTTTCTCGATCTGGAATTCACCTCCCGACAGACACTGAAAAGTGGGCGAGAGTGAAAGAAACATATACCAGTGTAAGTAAGTTCACATGTATAAGGTATTACTTTTATTATTATGCTCAATTATGCTGCAATAGTCATATACAACAACGGTTGTTCGAAGCTAAGACAGGGTATAACGAGTCTATATTTACGCTGTTTGATGGTCACAATACGCAACAGTTCATAGACATATGGGTTAAATAATACTAGCTGTTTGTACACGGGAACCGGCTCT
Organism: Hanleya hanleyi; assembly: GCA_036873755.1. Lineage (NCBI taxonomy): Eukaryota > Metazoa > Mollusca > Polyplacophora > Lepidopleurida > Hanleyidae > Hanleya > Hanleya hanleyi. The sequence goes on along the minus strand of JAVTVY010027372.1, from coordinate 5,342 downwards.
CAAATCATCTCCATCATCCGAAAAGGGCGCTATGGTATCCGAAAGTAATTTCTCCAACGTTATCTTGTGCAAGGTCACGGAAACTTCCCAAGCCTACGAAGTTGTGAAATCTAATTCTTTCTGCAGGTATCGCGTGGTATTTTTGACATTCTCGAGAAGATCGTCCTGGCGCGGTTCATGCATCACTCTGACTTGTTTCAAATAAAGGTCCGTCATGGTGGTTTGCCCTATCACTGGGGGGCATGGGCGTATAGTCTGCCTAGACATCACCTAGTTCTTCAGATTTTCGTTCTTTGTTGTTCGTATGCATGTCGACGGCTTTGTTCACCGCGATGTCCCAAAAGCTGCTGTCATCGTCGTCCTCATCCACGCCGTCGATGGATGGGTCGCTGGAAACGTCATCTACTACATCCAAGTCTCTCGCAAACATAGCGTATGAAGCAGAACTGTCGATGAGTTCACGTGGGTAACGTTCTGTCGAATGATGGCTATCGGGAGTATTTATTCTGAATTATTCCTTCGAACACGTGTTTATTCTGAGCGATAGCGCTAGCGTACGCGTCCTCCCAGCTTATGTTGGGAGTTGTCAACATACAGGCTGATCGTTCGATATTCATATTAATCAGGTCATCGACCAGAGATTTCATATCCGTGACGAGTTTTAAATACTTTAAATACTGTCCGCGTAAACATCGTCTCAGTCGAGAGGTCGATGCATTATGCGCCAGGATTTCGGTTTTCTTCTTGGAATATCCTTTGCGTTGAAACTCTTTTTCTTTCACTTAGAGTATTTTCTCCACTTCCCGGTACATTTAAAGGGCTGTCGCCATACCGCTTTATCGACTTATTCTTCGGGGAATCCATAGACTCGCCTGGCCTGAAACTGTGGTGTATCTCGGTAGTTACTGGTTGGATATAGAGCTCGCTCCGTCTCCTGGCATGCCTGGGGACTAGGTGTATGAGTTGATAGTGGGTACGGGGTCTGTTGACTGATCGGCATTAGATAGAATTACAAGCGTCTGATCCTTCATTCATTTTTCATCCGTCGTCCATTAAAGAATATCCGCGTCCATAATCCAAAGGCCTATTCCGAATGTCACGGGATTAATTTCGAGAGACGGGACAAACACAGTTTTGCCGATGTTGTATCTTTATTATGCCATTAGGCCACCACTTGGTTCTGAAGGAAAACATATACATTCGATTAGAGTGTATTTCCAACAACCCGTCAGCCGGACACACCGTGAAAGCATGTCCCAATATATATAAATTACCGTATCAATCTTTAAACATTATATTTATAGCAATATTCAGAAATACAACACCAGTCATTTAATCCCCGAAATAACCCCCAGAGTGCGTACAGAAAATATTCACTAATTCACCTTTAGATGCGATAATATTACCCTATTAGCGCAATCAACAGTTCACTCGCTTCATGTTATTTCATTTACGATACCAGCACTACATTTACTATAATAGCGTAATAAGACCTACATACCTGAAGGAAAACATATACATTCGATTAGAGTGTATTTCCAACAACCCGTCAGCCGGACACACCGTGAAAGCATGTGCCGAGACGATCAGCTGTGGGTCAGATTTATACCATACTATTGCGTAATGTGTAGTCGTGCCAGGTAGCGATGTAGAGTCGCGCATATGAATCAACGAGCGAATATGAATAGAAGCGTAAGCGAGCGGTTGGGTGAACGCATGAATGAATGAATGTATGAATGAACGACCAAGTGAATGAATCGGGCACTCCCAGTTAGAACCTTCCGTTAGTCAAGCACATTAGAATATATTAGAATACAGTATTAGCGTGCATGCACAGAAGCAAAGACAGTTCATTGAAAAACAAATTTATTTGCAGCTAAATCGACTGTGACACGAATGTTCGACTTTGGTGGGATGTATTTTGTTGCTCTTATAGTCCTTCGTCTTCCGGCGGTGAACATTAATTTCACCATGTTCTTGGTAGCAGCTGTAACTCGGGTACATGTTATCTGATAACAGTGAAGGGTCGGCATTTACCGTCTGGTTCGCGATCAGGTCGTCGATCACAACGACATAGTCTCTCAATTTTACCCAGCCCGCCCGCGTTAATCGTATACGGTCTTTATAGCGGGCAAAGAGTCGGCCACATCGTTACTCTCATCGCTATTCACATAGGCGTGCTCATTAGAGTTCCTCACATCAGCGAAGACGGTGTACCCCAAATGAAACCTAGTCATAGGCCTGTAGCCGACATCGACGTCGAAGTATTCTTAAGTTCAGGCCCTAGCAGTTGGGCTAATGTAATGTTTCCAGTCGTTTGTAGAGCTTCCAAAACGCATGAAAGGCTGCACATGTACACTGCGCATGCGGGTTATATCGACATACCGGCTTTACAACATGTAATCATCTCGGTCATCTATACGCGGTAAGACTGACCCTGGGATCGTGTGTATCCATTCTCAGCCTACTTTGGTACATACTTCATGTAAGCTATCACGGGAAACGAGCCTAGTTTTAGATAAATAACACTTTTCAGAAATATGGGGTGGGTGGTCGGGGTTATATTACAGAAAGGATTTGTATGCAGGCCTAGGCCTATGTCTTTACGAACTTTCAATTTTAAACAGCGGCGTTGCGGTCTTGTAATCTTTGGACGTACATCTTTCCGAACTTTTAATTCTATACAGCGGCGTTGCGGTCTTCTGTTAGTTTGCATACTGTCAATTACTACACAGCGGCTTTGCGGCGTTGCTAGGTAGGCCTAGATATGACAACAGGTTATAACTCTTGATCGGATATGATGTGTGTGGATATTTAAATTCTCAATGTCAACCAAGCCAGGGCTTCACATCGGGTTAGCTGGGAAACTATCAGTTTCTGCACAGCGGCTTTGCGGCGTTGCTGTGTTTCACTATCTCCAATGGGATAAATGGGTCATGCTAATAACTGAACAGCCGATCTGCTCTTTCACAGGGTTGGCCTCATGCTCATAGGGACTACCATCCTCTCAACAGCGCATGCTCCCTTTCACAGGCTCATTTATCATCCCTGCCTCCAATGGCGGAAGTTGAATATTACTACGTTGCTATGACATCTAGGGGAAAACCCACGTACGCACGGTTCAGTTTTAATCCGGCCGAACAACTCCTTCAGTTTTGCACATGAGCAACTACTTTTCATATTCTCTGTGCAGATAAGCAGGAAAAATAATCTCCAGATAATTATTTTTAACGCCAGCTCAACAGAGGTATTATGCAGACTTGAAAAGTAATCGAAATGTTCGGCAAACATCTATTTTACTATATATGATGTCATATCCGGCGATGTCCGCGCGACCCGGAATCCAGTCCAAAAATCTGACTGGTGGCTGGTCAATCTCACGTAAGGCTATTTCCGTATTCAGCGGAATCTAGCCTCTCACATGGAACGCACAACTCCCCATCTGTGGGGAGTGTATGGCGATCAAGTAGTGAGCCGGCTACGAAATAGTGCCTTTGCTAATCGAGCGATCCGATCGCATTTTATTGTGAAATGAAGTTAATTTTAACCAAACAAACATAATTCATTCAAATTATACAAAACTATTTCTATGTTTAGTTGAATAATAGTAATATATCCCCAGAACTCAGCAACTGGGCTAATTTCCGCCAATACGGAAATAGACGAATGCGAGATTGGTTTCGCCGAAAATTAATTGTGCGCATGATAAGATAAGATTCTTTATTGTACTGAGCATCCCATTCGAGACAGAGTACAAAACACATAAAAATTAGAACAAATAAGAAAGTAAACAAACAGTTGCGACGTTTCCGTTTCCGCTCCCAGAAATCCACTCGGCCAGAGGTCAGTTTTCGTATTATTACACCCCCAGCGAGGTGGTTGAGGGACATTTGCGTACACTTCGCCATCCATAAGATGGCTTGCGAATCGTGTGTCTCCATTATCGCGGAGCGATATCCGGTACTTTACCGGATTCTGTTCGGCCTTCATCCGGCGGAGAACAGACTCGAGAAATCTGATAAATTACACGTTTTCATACCACCTCGGAAATAGGTACTACCCGGGCTTACAAAATATATGGGTATGAATAACTTTAGTATCACCCAAGAGGTGTGGCAGATCTGTAATTTTGAACAAGTAGAACATCACATGACTCGAAAATGGCGGGTTACGTTGGGGTTACGTCGGTAGACTTTAGATGATTGGCTGACGAAGTCACGTGGAATTGATTTCTGAAAATTCCCTCTCGCAATTGCCGAAAGTAGGCTGAACATGGACACACACGATCCCAGGGTCAGTCTTACCCGTACAGTCTTACGCGTTACGGTGAACTTCCACTGTGATTCCGTCACGGAAATTTACCAAGATTATAACGAAAAATGTGCGATATTTCGGAACATATTACATTTTATTTCAAACTTGGCAGCAGTAATTAACTGTGCAATAAGACGTAGAAAACCTGCTTATAGAGAATAAAATTTCAGTAACGAGCCATGATTGACTTAGTTAATGATTGCATTTGATTTCACAACGAATGAATACATGAATCCATATATAAAAAAAACGAGAGGACATTGGATGACATGCACCGCCAATAGCGGTCCTAATGAGCGTATACAAACATAAAAATACACTTCAGTTACAGGTTAAAACTCGCTGCAGCTCTGCTCTGAAATGCAGTGTGACCCATTGATACAGTTATATGATCTTGGTAGGGGTATTTTCTTCATGTATTCATATCACCGTATATCATGTTTATGTTTCTTGTATGTTTCTTTTAATGTCCTATTGTTTTTAGTGTCTTAATTCTTCTGTCTTAATGTCTGACGGTTTAATGTACTCATGTTCTATTTGTTTTAATTTATGTCTTAATGTGTATGCATTTTAGTCCTATGGACAAAACTGAGCAATAAATCTATCATAACCGTGTAATTTCACCTAAACTTATAGTATGCAGAGATCCTTTCCACATTTTTGATCGACTATCTTTGTGGCGCGATCCGTGTTCTGGGGTGACTGTTACATCCATCACGTGACCACGTTGTACTGTAGCGGATAGGAATGTTGTTCTTGCTGTCTAGCTTCTCTTTACATTTATCAAAACCATGTTCAGGTATGTTGTTCTCTAAGAACGATCAGAATTTATTGCTAAGATGTTCAAATATATTTGTATGCTGGCATACGGTAAAACTAAGCTTTCCTTAGAACGTAGTCATGAACCTTGCTAAGTGTTGTTTACACCACAATTCCTCATGCTTTCTACACAGATAACAAAAATGGGAAGTTCGTCATGTAGGGGCTTGGGATCGAATTAGACTAGTACCCATCCACTGCGCATGACC
>JAVTVY010027371.1:0-103626 GCA_036873755.1 Hanleya hanleyi | reverse complement strand
ACGCTCATAGATAGAGATGGCGTTTAGCTTTACACTGATAGATATTAGGAGATGGCGTTTATATCCACTCATGACAATTTTTGCCAAAGAGGACGTCAAAGCTAAAAGGGGATGCGTCACTGCGTAACAAAACAAACTTGTTTGTATCAAGTTTGATATTTCTCACACTTTCACTCGGTGAATATTGCATACATGTACTGAAGGCGAGAGATCGACAGCAAATATATTAATTGTATCGCAGGAAACAGTGGATCACGTCTTCCAGATTCTATCTAGTCTTTACAAAACAGACTGAAGAGTTATTATTGACGGTGTTTGGCTTGAGTCGACTTAATCCGATACCACATATAAAAGACGATTTCGTCTCTCTCCACTCAATTTCCCATTCTTAATTCCCAACGCAAAGTGACAAATATTTAATCATATTTGCGGAAAGCGTGTCTCGGCATGAGAAAACCGTCTAATGATGACCGCCGATCGAAGAAATGAATGAAAGAAAAGACAAACGGAGACAATGGAAGCTTCGTACAGAAAGTGGTCGGACCAGCTTCATAAAAATTTTATATGAATGATAAGCGTGGATGAATGGCGTTAGTAATTTTACCGATCTGCTTGGTATGACCACGGGGTTTCTCACCCTCTCTCGTGTTCGCACTGCCAATATGCTGGTTAAATATTTGCTCCCATTAAGCCATAGTAAGAGGCGGATATTTGCACCAGAACGCGGTATTAAAAATGTTTCTTTTTTAACGAAATCTACTGATTAAAGAATAAGCCTGATGCGGTTGCAGCGGTTATTAAATTTCGATTAATTGGAAAAGTGGTAATTTGAGGTTTGGATTGTGTCAAGTTTATGTAATATACACGATTCTGCTTGGTCCTTTCATTGAGTTTATTAAGCTTAATAATCTCCATGGTCCTTCTAAGATTTTTTTTCTGGGCGGGGACGAGCAGAAAGATTAAATCATGCACATAAATGCAATTGGAGAGATTTGATTTTGTTCCTCCAGAAACAAATTTGCTATTCCTTTGCATTTATCCCTTAGCAAAGTAGGTCCACATAATAAAGACTGAGACTCAATCTCCAAAATATGGTTCCTAAAACAGATTCTATTTTCCCTGGCATAGTGGAGTTCAATACAGGCGTATTTCTTTCTGAGACGTTCTCGCAAGTGAGGGTTGCTCTAATAAGTGCCTGGAAGCAAATTGAGTCCAGATGTTTTTCCTTCTGAAAGGACTGAAATATGAAGGAAAACAACATACAAGAAGAGTTGTCTCTCTGGATATATTGATTACTATTAAATGTATAGCTCCAGTGTATAGGTTTTTGATGAGAGCTTGTGACTTTCCCATCGAGCTAGCTGCACAGCATGCGTTCGATTTGGTCCTGATGAAGGGACCCAAATATAGAGAGCCCAATAATACCAAGCTACACTGAAAGATTGAGTCAATCTGACTCAATATTTGTGGTATAGACATGACGGACCCAATTTTTTTAGTCCTTTTAACCCAAATACTTCCAGTAAAAATCGAATTTGACTCAAAATTTCTGGGTCCATCACCTCTCTACCCCCTCCCCCCAAATTTATACAGTAAATAACAGTATAAACCCGACTGACTTGAATCTTGCCAAAAGGCGTGAGAAAATACCATATTGCACCCCACCCAAAGTATGGTATATTGATCATTAGTATTTTTAGTTCTGTTATTATTCTCAGCTATGTAGGATTTTTTCTTATGTGAAAATATGAAACATTTTTATGAGCCTGAAATATGTCGGACGGATATTTCGGATAAAGGATTATTTCTTTAGGGATTAATCATAAATGGATCCCCTCGAGATCGAAAAAAAAGAAAGAAATATCTTGGCATATAGTCAGTCTATATTATAACATGCAGGTGTGTGTATATATTGAATGAGTCATATCACTGGCGAACACAAACGATGGACTTTTCCTCTTGAACTCTGGAATAAAGCCCCGGCATACTATAACAGTATACACACAAATACCGGTATAGCCCCGGTTATGGCAAATACTCCCCCGAGGTGTCGACTGGTAATAGGCCTAATGGCTTTAACGCCAGACCCCGGGTCTCAAGCCTCTTATACCCGACACATGAAACTCGAATTGATTGACTGCGATCAGCTTGTTTACTTGACTTTTACCTGTTTGCCACTGTCGCAAGTACGTACAGGTGTGAAAACACAATAAATATTTCTCATAGGTACATATTAGCATTTTCCAAAGTGTTCTTATTACGTAAGATTTGCCCAAGGCTATATAAAAACCCACCGTTCATATATCCTTTATGACAGCCGTAAATGTATTATAATAGCATTCCACTCTTTATCACATGATTAGGTTACATAAAAATTATATACAATTCAAAAGAAATAGGTTAATAGATCCTTGAAATAAAGTGCGTTTTGTGTTCATTTCCTGTCCAGTATATACATATATACAGTATAGTTGTGTTTACTTGTATTTAAATATTAATGTTTTCTACATTTAATGGACGTTTATATACTCTCTAAAAAGCTTGAGTGAAAAGTACACTAAAAGAAGAGTGGAAATTCATCTCTGTCAAGCTGAGTGAAAATCATTCAAATTTCACTAAATTTTGAGTTGATAACTCACTCAAATTGAGTGAACTTGATTCCACTCAAGTAGAACTCACTCAACTTGAGTAGAGGTCACTCAGTTCGCGTGAATTTTTTCACTCAAGTGGTTGGGTGGGATTAATTGTCACTCTTATTTGAGTGAAATTTGACTCACGTTTTTTTAGAGAATAGGAACTCCGGTGCATTAAGGGATATATCTTCCAATTATAAACTACTTTGATTGGCCCATTCAAATATTCAAAACTAAATCCGTTATTCTCATTGGCTTGTGCAGAAGATCATTCAGTCAATCAGGGTTTTTTCCAATACGAAGTTCACAAGTCTGACATTCATTAAGCAGCCGTTACTAATAATTTACGTTACCGCATAATTCCTACAGTACCTCAATCCATACTAAAGCCTGTCCTTTTCAAGAGGTTTCGTTACCTTTCGTTTACCCGAAGTCACCCGATATATCTCACAAAACTGACAATGGATAATTATCCTAGAATATCCCTCACAACTCTCATGCATCAATGGCTAAAATTTCACCTATCTGACGGGAAACTCAGATTTACACTTGATTGTCAGCCATTCGTATATATATACCTTTTGGATTTGAGGTCATCTCCTATCTTTTGACTTCTGATTTCTATTGCCAGAAATTGTCATGGTGAAGGACTCATCTATTGTGGCTAATTTCAATCAGTGATACAAATATATTGAATCGTGTTCACCATGTTAATTTTTTTACTCTCTAAAAAACCTTGAGTGAACAGTTCCACTCAAGTTTGAGTGAAATGTACCTGTTCACTGAAACTTGAGTTACTTTTCACTCAACTTGAGTTACTTTTCACTCAACTTGAGTTAAAACCACTCAAGTTCACTCAACTTGAGTGGGATGAATTTCCACTCTTATGCTTGAGTGAATGTCACTCAAGTTGATTGCATTTAACTCAAGTAGAGTGAAAAGTAACTCAAGTTGAGTGAAAATCTCACTCAAGTTTTGAGTGGGATGAACTTACACTCTTACTTGAATGAAATTTCACTCAACTTTTTTAGAGAGTAAGATAGCATGTGAAGTGCACATGTTTGACACAACCTTAAAACTCCATTCAAATCCATGTTATTCCTTATAGTATCTGATTCATACGTGAATGGTTTATAGGAAAAACAATACATGGTCAGAATATATGATTGTTTTGGATAGGCACTTTTTTTCAGTAGTACTTCTAAAGACTGTTTTTAGAGGGATTCACCTTCAACTTTTTGTGTGAGAAAGGGAAAAAGCCCTTAATTAGTCGACTACTTTGGAGCTTGGCAAAAATCAATGGTTGGTTCCTCATAAATGTTCTCTTATTTTTTTTCCTGTTTCTTTTTTCACAAGCTGAAATCTATACAAGATAACCACAGTTTTCCCGTAATATTTATAACCTGTCGCGTTTTAAATACTCTCTAAAAAAAGTTGAGTGAAATTTCACTCAAGTAAGAGTGGAAATTCATCCCACTCAATACTTGAGTGAGATTTTCACTCAACTTGAGTTACTTTTCACTCAACTTGAGTTAAATGCACTCAACTTGAGTGACATTCACTCAAGCAAAAGAGTGGAAATTCATCCCACAAAAGTTGAGTGAACTTGAGTGCTTTTAAGTCAAGTTGAGTGAAAATTAACTCAAGTTGAGTGAAAAGTAACTCAAGTTTGAGTGAACAGGTACATTTCACTCAAACTTGAGTGGAACAGTTCACTCAAGTTTTGTTAGAGAGTAACTTTTCAATTTTCCCTGTATAAAACGCCCTAATACTTGTTTCGTGTACCGAGTATATATAGTGTGATGTCATATAAAAAATGCACTGATGTTCTCGCGAACAAAGTAGACGACATATTACAATAAACAGACTTTAAAGTATAAAATTGAAAGTATAGTCACTTGAAAGGCAAAAGTGGTCAACGACGACAGCATGCAGTTCCTCGGCCTATACATATGCTGAAGGCTATATCTATATCAATAAAATTACAAATGTGCTATATGAACTATATTTTCTATGAAGACTTCCTGAAACTTCACACCGCAGACTCATGAGAGATGATTGATGCGCCAGGAATTGCTACACATATTTTTTCCTTACTTCCACAAACAGTATAAAAACTTGCGCAAATCTTGTATATCCATCCAGTCGGCATTTAATGTGTATATTAGGCGGATATAGTTTATGACAGAAGGCTGTTTTGCCCAATATAATTTTTCAAGCGAATTTGAAAAATAAGATAGATGCAATACGCACGTGCTATTCCACTTTGATTATTATCCCATAACGCATCATATAAGTTTTCAACTTCTTTTACGACGCTTATGCGTTTTCCATCCTCCGTTTTCTGTCTAAACAGATGTCTATAACCGGCGTGTTTTACAGGTGATCCCTTATGTTATATAAGCAGTACAGTTGCATATTGATAACTGGTAATGCCCACATTCATTTTCGCATCACAGCGCTGAATAAATACTCAACACGCAATTATTATCAGACTATATTAGTGCTCAACAAATAATTCCATATTCAAGCTATAAACGATATTGCGAAATCAGCGATAGGTTGCAATTAATTCTACAAAAATTGTACTGAATAATTACATTTCTACATTGTGAAACACTCGGCCAGAAGGCTCGGGTGAGAATCGAACTCAGGACTCCGGGCATATGCCTACCGTCCCACTGCACTAGCGACTGAGCTGCCGAGTGCAGCCAGAGTCAGAGTTTCACAATGTAGTAATATAATATCATTTATTCCTAAAGATGACTGCAATTTTATTGAAAGTTGTTTATTTTTCAGTTGCATATTCAACCGAATGTAATCAGATACAGCGAACATTCGTTCTTTGGTCGTCACGTTTCACTGGATGACGGGGTGGCAAAATAATATGACTGTAACTCTTGAAAATTTTGGTTGTGAATAAAGTTAGTTTAAAGTTGTGAATAAAGTAAATGTACTACGCAACAAAGTTACCAGTAGTCTGATGTAAAATGTACAGTAGATATTGCGCATTTACCGTAAAAATTCCGTTATTTCGCAATATAAACGCAACATTAAAAGGGTGGTGGAAAACTATGCCGGCGTACTGACAAGAAGTCATATGATCCAACAGACAAATATACTGACTGCATATTTCTAAAAAATTTATGCATAAGAACCAAAAGTGATCTCTGTGATGATTTGTATCCCAGCCACGCTTTTGTTGTAGCCGTTCATGTGGACATATTAAACGACATGACCATGCACACGGCCTCTAGCATCTGCTTGAGTGGTATTTTAGATACAAATATTTAGGAACGATATTGTAATAGCCCTATCAGGTCATCTGATGGAAGATGATGAACTAAGTGACCGTCAGATAGCAAAAAAAAAAAAACGGTTCAAACGATGTATTGAATGCAAGTTCGTATTCGGAACAAATACATGTGAGGCCCGACGCTCACTAAGCGCTTCATTCTCCGCCATGTTTACAAGTCACAAAACTACAATCACAATGATTTGTACAGAGTATACAGTAAATTACTGGCAACTTTGCAGCACTAAATCTACAGTAAATTACCGTGAAATTTACAACAAAAGTGTACAGAGTAATCGTGCACGTCACATAGGGTCAAAATAAACTCTACTAGTGAGTAAAAATGTTGACATCCAAATACGAATATTCTCCTTCAAATTCAATGCAGGCGGATATATATCCTTCACGACATCGTTGATCTAGAAAATATCCATAGTCTATATAACAGTGGATGGGTGAGAAAATTGAAAGTTATTTGGTCGCTGCGACCCAAAAATATTGGGTCGAATGGAGTTCCATCCAAGTTTATTGGGTAGAAAATTTGGGGGAACCGCTACCATTCATAATTCCAACCCAACTACATTGGGTAAAATTCCTTTCGGTCCAAAATAATGGGTCGAAGTGATTTTCTCACTAAACCCAGCGAGCCAATATTCTTAATTGGGTCAAAACCAACTATATATATTCTCCGACTCAAAATTTGGTATACCAGAAATAGTATATTCGCTTCAATAATATTAAAAGTTAAAGAACCTGCTTTGTGGACAAACGTGTATACCTGTTATTTTAACCTGGGATAAAATATAATACTTTATCTAGCGTTAACAGGCCAAAAACTGCTATACCTTTAACTCCAAAAAAAATACCTGACGGATTCAAACATTGATTGCAAGAAAACATCATTGAACTGCAATTAATCACATGGAGTTCAAAGTTAAGTGTCACGTGGTGATCATGAACAGTGCATGTTAGGTGCACTGACAAGACGTTAATAGGGTTATCTTTCTTCTTTAGGGTCATTTCTCAAGTAGGAACAAAGGTAAAATTTGGTGCTAAATACTTCACACTTCTGATTATCTCTAGGTGAAACAGGTGCATGACAGGGGAGCAAGAAAAAACGTTATCGACAACTTCTTCAATATATAAGAAATGAAATATTTTACATCTTCGTGTGTACCCCCGCCAGCCAACCAGCCACAGCCTTCCAAATGCAGATGTGGGTGGTGACGTGGGCTTGTGATGATTGGTGGGGGTGGGGGTGACATCACGAGAATGTATTGTAGGAGGTTTGCTGCAGTGAAAATGCCTGAATCCAATCCTTTACAGTAACCTTTCTAAAATTGACAGGGTAGTAATATATCAAGGTGAAATCTCTTATCATTTGAGGAGGCGACGAGAGGAGGGAAATGTCGGTTGTGAATGAGGATTGTATGGCCTATGACCTTTGATCTTTGACCTTGAACCTGGGCTGGACCTCGGACACTCGTTGTCACCTCTGGTCACGTGATTTGCTGGCGATAAAAAATGGGACAGTCAAGGAGTAGTAGACAAAGGGCATCCTCAGGTGTGTTTGTGAGTGTTTGGGTGATCTACGAGTCAACCTGGGTCCAAATGTGGCGTGCACGGTAGCGTAATAAAGCTTTCATGGTGTAGAATAATACTGGAGTGCTGTCCACGTTGGCCGGTGAAGTCATTCTGAGCATGCGCAGTTGAATATTAGAGGACGGGAATTTTCGGTTGCACATGGGAGTTTTGGGGAGATATATGAACCATCCTTGGTCCAAATGCGGCGTGTTTGTTCTTGTATTGAAGCTCGCCTTGTGCAAAATAATACTCGGGCGCTGTCCACGTGCGCATGCGCAGTCGAAGAGTTTAAGACAATGGGCATGTTCAGGTGCGCATGGAAGTATTTGGGGAATACATGTGCCATCCTTAGGCCAAATGTAACGTGTGTTGTCTCATATTGAAGCTCTGTTTTTGTATAGTTATACAGTGTTCTGGTCATGGTCATCTTCGCATGTCCAAGTCGAAAACTACACGTTTAGCCTTGGCTGAAAATAACACATTTTCTCTTCAGAATACGGTTTGGCGACGTCATAGCTCTATAGATATTCCGTGATCCCTATTAGGAGAAGTGCAACTGTATGGCCTTTTTAAGATTCAAATTTCATTGGCTATTCGAAGGAACTGAATATTTCCCGTTTGAAAATCAATACAACCACCACTTGCCATATTTGGAAATCGCACAAACATCAAAGAAAATCCTCGCCGCACGGTGTTGGCAAGCTCATATCTTGATTGGCTGTTTGACATTACGTGCGTTTACGATTTGATTCAAGATTCAAGATTCAAGAAATTTTATTTAAAGTCGGTTGTCAGTTTTAAAACATGATAAACATTAGCTCTAAGCGAGCTATTTACCGACAAAACATTGGTATAACATGGACAATAAAAGTATAAAAATATGAGTAAAACGATATCATAATTTCTAAAATAATTATGTACATGAGGGATATATCCCAAGCTATAGATTTTATATATGATTAAATGCGATTTAAAATGAGTACATGTAGAAACAAGATTAGAAATGATAAACATATATTAAGAATTTACGAGCAGTTAAGAATTTATATGGTATCTGATTATATACATTTAAAACTAGAGCATATTGAACAATTTAAGCCGTTCATTAAGTCAAGGTAAATGGCGGAACGTCAGTGTAGTATTCTATTTGAAATGTGAAGATGGGTCATGGTGTGAATGTGACGTTATTGTGAAGTCATCGGTAGCGGTTCGGGGGGAGGGGAGATGGGGGCGATAGTGTCTATGGGTTGAGATCGTGGGTGTAAACTGGATATATGTGACAAAAAAAAAAACATATTTTAATAATAGATAATAACAAAAATCACCCCATCAATTGATTAGTAATTTATGTGGGATTGTTAACGACTGCGTGCGGATTTCAGCTTTTCACATCAAGATATATTTACTAGTGAAAAGGGGCGTCACTTCTATTCGATTTAAAGCGATATACCATGTGATAAAAAGAAACAATGACAAGATGTTTAGGCCGATAAATAGGTGTATATGTTATTCTAGGTTATAGTTAAAAAAATCTTCGTTAAAAAAGATAACTCAACACCGGGAGCAGGAAACCACTTTTTATTTCTAGTCGCAGTTTCGTCCACCTTGCCACGTAATAGATCTACTGCTTATGTAAGTTAAATTTGAGACCAACACTGCCATGTGTTTCATTTTCATTTTGAGATATTTTGCTGTTTTTTGTCCCTAATTCGCAGATGTGAGAATAATCAGATGTCGTGGAACCGAAACCGAGAATTAAGAACAAAATGACTCCTTTTGCCAAACTTGCATTTCCTGGCGGTTGTATCAATAACTCGGACCGGAATGACGGAATTACCAGCATGTCGGAAAGCGGCTTGGTTGTTTATGCGAGGTAAAACAATATCATGTGTTTCGACATTGTATATCGCAATACACAACAGAGGAAAAACGCATTGCCGGCTGTTTATTGAATCTATGGGGCTGTCTGTATGAAATTACTTAACTGTTCTGTCTTTACCACACACGTCGTGTTTTATTTACCCCGGTACTTTCTTTCGGATCCATAGCTGTCCATATTTTCCCATCTGTTAAGAACTTTACCCGTCTAAGTTTGAAGTTTTATGAGCACAGGTGTGATATTTGCTAAACAATAAACTTTTTGACAGATGTCGAAAAGATAAAATAAAAACGTTCTTGGCAAACGATATATACGTGTAGGCCCTATATATAAGATAGTCTTTTTTTTCTTATCTGGCCATGTCGCAGCGGAGATATATATGCATGGTGATATAAACATTCGCGGGGAAGTGGCTTTCAAGGGTCGTTCATGGATAGTTTGACCTTTAATATCATTGGTCAAATTTGTCCTGGTTCCCCATGCCACTAAACATTCCGACTATTGGGGAACCATTGCGATTAACAAAGAGCACACCTCCGAGGACGATTCGCACATTGCGGATTAACGTTAAAACAACGTTGATATTGGGTCGATACCGTTAAAAATGGTTAGCGTTATACGTTAAAACAACGTTGATGTGTCGCCGATACCGTCAGATCTTTAGGTGGTTACCTCGCACATGCTGAAACAATATTGTTGATACTCTCATATCATTTCAGGGTTGACTTTCGAACTTTCACAACATACACCATTTTATGGTCATAATCTATAAGCGTTGTCGCAAATCTATTAAATATTTCAGATCATATATTAATCTACATTGCGTGCGTATTGTTACATCCCCATCATTAGAACTGATTTTTATATGTCGATATTAGGGATAAATAGCAACATGTGGACAACCCCCGATCAAGTGCTATACACAGAAGACAAGTGTTTGTTAGCAAAAGCACGAAAGGCCTTTTGGTCTATTATTTGTCATGCTAATGGTTCCTCTTTCTCTGAACTCACGGCTGATCACGGCTATCCTCCCATTTCTATCACTGATGGATATCCTAGCTCTAATTACTATCACTGATCATGGCTATCCTCCCATTACTATCACTGATGGATATCCTCTAATTACTATCACTGATCATGGCTATCCTCCCATTACTATCACTGATGGCTATCCTGTAATTACTGTCATTGATCATGGCTGTCCTCCCATTACTATCACTGATGGCTATCCTCTAATTACTATCACTGATCATGGCTATCCTCCCATTACTATCACTGATGGCTATCCTCTAATTACTATCACTGATCATGACTATCCTCCCATTACTATCACTGATGGCTATCCTGTAATTACTGTCATTGATCATGGCTGTCCTCCCATTACTATCACTGATGGATATCCTCTAATTACTATCACTGATCATGGCTGTCCTCCCATTACTATCACTGATGGCTATCCTGTAATTACTGTCATTGATCATGGCTGTCCTCCCATTACTATCACTGATGGCTATCCTCTAATTACTATCACTGATCATGGCTGTCCTCCCATTACTATCACTGATGGATATCCTCTAATTACTATCACTGATCATGGCTGTCCTCCCATTACTATCACTGATGGCTATCCTGTAATTACTGTCATTGATCATGGCTGTCCTCCCATTACTATCACTGATGGCTATCCTCTAATTACTATCACTGATCATGGCTGTCCTCCCATTACTATCACTGATGGCTATCCTGTAATTACTGTCATTGATCATGGCTGTCCTCCCATTACTATCACTGATGGATATCCTCTAATTACTATCACTGATCATGGCTGTCCTCCCATTACTATCACTGATGGCTATCCTGTAATTACTGTCATTGATCATGGCTGTCCTCCCATTACTATCACTGATGGCTATCCTGTAGTACTGTCACTGATCATGGCTGTCCTCCCATTACTATCACTGATGGCTATCCTGTAATTACTGTCATTGATCATGGCTGTCCTCCCATTACTATCACTGATGGATATCCTTTAATTACTATCACTGATCATGGCTGTCCTCCCATTACTATCACTGATGGCTATCCTGTAATTACTATCACTGATCATGGCTGTCCTCCCATTACTATCACTGATGGCTATCCTGTAATTACTGTCATTGATCATGGCTGTCCTCCCATTACTATCACTGATGGCTATCCTGTAATTACTGTCATTGATCATGGCTGTCCTCCCATTACTATCACTGATGGCTATCCTGTAATTACTGTCACTGATCATGGCTGTCCTCCCATTACTATCACTGATGGCTATCCTGTAATTACTGTCATTGATCATGGCTGTCCTCCCATTACTATCACTGATGGCTATCCTGTAATTACTGTCACTGATCATGGCTGTCCTCCCATTACTATCACTGATGGCTATCCTGTAATTACTATCATTGATCATGGCTGTCCTCCCATTACTATCACTGATGGCTATCCTGTAATTACTGTCATTGATCATGGCTGTCCTCCCATTACTATCACTGATGGATATCCTTTAATTACTATCACTGATCATGGCTGTCCTCCCATTACTATCACTGATGGCTATCCTGTAATTACTGTCACTGATCATGGCTGTCCTCCCATTACTATCACTGATGGCTGTCCTGTAATTACTGTCATTGATCATGGCTGTCCTCCCATTACTATCACTGATGGCTATCCTGTAATTACTGTCACTGATCATGGCTGTCCTCCCATTACTATCACTGATGGCTACCCTCTAATTACTATCACTGATCATGGCTGTCCTCCCATTACTATCACTGATGGCTATCCTGTAATTACTGTCACTGATCATGGCTGTCCTCCCATTACTATCACTGATGGCTATCCTGTAATTACTGTCATTGATCATGGCTGTCCTCCCATTACTATCACTGATGGCTACCCTCTAATTACTATCACTGATCATGGCTGTCCTCCCATTACTATCACTGATGGCTATCCTCTAATTACTGTCATTGATCATGGTTGTCCTTCCATTACTATCACTGATGGCTATCCTGTAATTACTATCACTGATCATGGCTGTCCTCCCATTACTATCACTGATGGCTATCCTGTAATTACTGTCATTGATCATGGCTGTCCTTCCATTACTATCACTGATGGATATCCTCTAATTACTGTCATTGATCATGGCTGTCCTTCCATTACTATCACTGATCATGGCTGTCCTCCCATTACTATCACTGATGGATATCCTCTAATTACTATCACTGATCATGGCTGTCCTCCCATTACTATCACTGATGGCTATCCTCTAATTACTATCATTGATCATGGCTGTCCTTCCATTACTATCACTGATGGATATCCTCTAATTACTGTCATTGATCATGGCTGTCCTTCCATTACTATCACTGATCATGGCTGTCCTCCCATTACTACCACTGATGGATATCCTCTAATTACTATCACTGATCATGGCTGTCCTCCCATTACTATCACTGATGGATATCCTCTAATTACTATCACTGATCATGGCTGTCCTCCCATTGCTATCACTGATGGATATCCTCTAATTACTATCACTGATCATGGCTGTCCTTCCATTACTATCACTGATCATGGCTGTCCTCCCATTACTATCACTGATGGATATCCTCTAATTACTATCACTGATCATGGCTGTCCTTCCATTACTATCACTGATCATGGCTGTCCTCCCATTACTATCACTGATGGATATCCTCTAATTACTATCACTGATCATGGCTATCCTCCCATTAATATCACTGATGGATACCCTCTAATTACTATCATTGATCATGGCTGTCCTTCCATTACTATCACTGATGGATATCCTCTAATTACTGTCATTGATCATGGCTGTCCTTCCATTACTATCACTGATGGATATCCTCTAATTACTATCATTGATCATGGCTGTCCTTCCATTACTATCACTGATGGATATCCTCTAATTACTATCACTGATCATGGCTATCCTCCCATTACTATCACTGATGGATATCCTCTAATTACTATCACTGATCATGGCTATCCTCCCAGTACTATCACTGATTGAGCTATTCTCCCATTACTATCACTGTTTGTAACTACCATCTCATTACTATGACTGGTTGAGGCTATTCTCCCATTACTATAACCGATTGTGGCTATCCTCCAATTATTATCACGTATTGTGGCTATACTTCCATTATTATCACCGATTGCGGCTATCCTCCCATTAATGTCACTGATTGCGGCTATCCTCCCATTACTGTCACTGATTGAGGCTATTCTCCCATTTCTATAACCGATTGTGGCTATCCTCCCATTATTATCACTGATTGTGGCTCTCCCATTACTGTCGATGATTGTGGGTATCCTCCTATTACTGTCACTGATTGTGGCTATCCACCCATTACTATCACTGATCACGCTATTATCCCATTAATATGACTGATTGTGGCTATATCCTCCCTATATTATCACTGATTGTAGCTATCCTCCCATTACTTTAACTGATTGTGGTTATCCTCCCATTACTAACACTGGGAGGATAGTGGGAGGATAGCCATGATCAGAGATAGTGATGGGAGGATAGCCAGAATCAGTGTTAGTGATGAGAGGATAGCCAGAATCAGTGATAGTGATTGGAGGATAGTCGATAAAAGTATTAACCTCATTATAGATATGCTATACGTTTATTATCCTGTTCGGGGAATTGTGTCATATAGTCCCGTAAGCGTCCATATTTGTTCTGAAGAGGTTCACGCGTTGAGTGCAGGTGCATGGTGGGAGTTGTCCGCGTTTGACTTGAACCACGCGGATTTAACACAAATTCGAAAACGAACTGGAACTAGGGAGGTCGAACATCAGGTGGCGACTGGGTTTAAATTAAAGTTTTTTTTGAATAAAAAAGAGAGAGGAAATAACCGTGTAAGAAAGGAGAAAACAAGCCGACCCTGTCAATAAGCGCGGGTCAACTTTGGGAAGCTTGTCACGGAAGACAAGCGTGCCACTTGATGGAAAAGTGGCAAGATTTAAGCTGAGCAGAGAAAGTCTGTGAAATCTAACGTAGTCGAGGAAATACGTGCCGGGATTAGATAACTTCGTGGAAGGTCATAGAGCCAAACCTGGTCGTAGTCTTCAAGCTCACCTGTATCGCCACAATCACAGGCGGCTTGGAGTAGAGAGTATGTGCCACCATATTGTATCGCGGCATATACTCTCGACTCTAAGCAGCCTGTGGTCACAATATGAGGGGTGGGGGTCTAACGCAAGTACAATGATTCAATGAATATGGGGCTGCAAAAGTGCTAAAAAATATCAGTACCGGTCGTCTGTGACTAAATGAGATACGAGCAGATGGCTCATGAACGGACTATAATTTTTAAATAATATAAATAGGAATCCTGAATCAAAATTTTACTATCGCTGATTGGAACTATTATCTCATTACTATCACTGATTGTGGTCGTCCTCGTGCTTCAGTTATCATCCCAGCTCTAACACTGATCATCCAATACTATCATTGATTGTGGCTATCCTCCCTTTATACTAACATTGATTGTGGCTATCCTACCTTTATACTAACATTGATTGTGGCTATCCTCCCTTTATACTAACATTGATTGTGGCTATCCTCCCTTTATACTAACATTGATTGTGGCTATCCTCCCTTTATACTAACATTGATTGTGGCTATCCTCCCTTTATACTAACATTGATTGTGGCTATCCTCCCTTTATACTAACATTGATTGTGGCTATCCTCCCTTTATACTAACATTGATTGTGGCTATCCTCCCTTTATACTAACATTGATTGTGGCTATCCTCCCTTTATACTAACATTGATTGTTGCTATCCTCCCTTTATACTAACATTGATTGTAGCTATCCCCCATTACTAATACTGATTTTGGCTAGCGATATCCTTCCATTACTATCACGGATTCTGGTTATCCTTCCATTTCTTTCACTTATCATGGCCATCCTCCCATTACTAATATTATCATTGATCATAGCTATCCTCCCATTATTACCATTGCTTGTGGTTGTCCTCCCATTACTGCCATTGATCATTGGTATCCCCCATTACTACCACTGATTTTGGCTATCCTCCCATTACTATCACCGATTGTGACTATCCTCCCATTACTATCCCTGATTGTGGTTGTCCTGCCATTACTATCACTGATTTTGGCTATCCTCCCATTACTATCACCGATTGTGACTATCCTCCCATTACTATCCCTGGTTGTGGTTGTCCTGCCATTACTATCACTGATTTTGGCTATCCTCCCATTACTACCACTGATCATGGCTATCCTCCCATTTCTATTACTGATTGTAGCTATCCTCCCAGTACTATCCCTGATTGCTGATCACGGTAATCCTCTCATTATGATTGTGGCTATACTCCCATTAATACCACTGATTGTAGCTATCCTCCCATTACTTTCACTGGTTGTGGCCATCCTCCAATTACTGTCACTAACCATGCCTCCAGTTGCCTCCCATTACTATCACTGATTGCAGCTATCCTCCCGTTACTATCCCTGATTGCTGATCACGGCAATCCTCTCATTATGATTGTGACTATACTCCCATTAATACCACTGATTGTGGCTATCTTCTCAGTACTATCACGGATTGTGGCTATCCTCACATTATTAACACTGATAGTGGCTATCCTCCCATTACTACCACTGATTGCGGCTATCTTCCCATTACTATTACGGACTGTGGCTATCCTCACATTATTAACACTGATAGTGGCTATCCTCCCATTACCAAGACTGATTGTGTCTATCCTCCCATTACTAACACTGATTGTGACTATCCCCCAATCATAACCGCTGATTGTGGCTATCCTCCCATTACTACCACTGATCGCGACTATCCTCTCATCAGTATCACTAATCAAGGTTATCCTCCCATTATTACTACTGACCATTGCTATCATCCCATTACTATAAATGATTGTGGCTATTCCCCCATTACTCTCTCTGATAATGGCGATCCACCCCATTACTATCACTGATTGTGGTTATCTCCCCATCACTACCACAGGTTGTGGCTATCCTCCTAATACTATAACTGACTGTGTATATCCTACCATCACTGATCATCACGGCTGTCCACCCATTGATATCACTGACCATGCCTTGCCTCCCATTACTATCCCTGATTGCGACTATCCTCCCATTACTATCCCTGATTGTTGCTATCTTCCCATTACTATCACTGACAGTGGCTATCCACCCATTCCTATCACTGATCACGGCTATCCTCCCATTAATATCACTGATTGTAGCTATACTCCCATTAATACCTCTGATTGCGGCTATCACCCCAGTATTATCACGGATTGTGGCTATTCTCCCATTAATATCACTGATTATATCTATACTTCCATTAATACCTTTGCCGCTATCCTTCCAGTACTGATATATCAGTAATATCACTGATTGTGACGATCCTTCCATTACCATCACTGATTGCAATGGGAGGATATCTATGGTCTGTTATAGTAATGAGAGTATAGCCACAATCAGTGATAGTAATGGGAGGATAGCCACAATCAGTGACAGAAATGGGAAGATAGCCGTGATCAGGGATAGTAAAGGGAGAATGGCCATCATCATTAGTACTAGTGGTGGGGGGGGGGGGGCTATAGCCACAATCAGTGATAGTAATAGGGTTTTTACACTTTGGCGGTCATTTTCCATGTTTTTGATAGAGATTGTGATTATCTGCTTTTACTCTAGTTAGAATATAAGAATAATTAATACTATTTATATGATTTTTTTTTCATGAATATGCTCCAAAACACGAGCTATTTCAAAAAGAAAGAAAAAAAAATGCATACGAACCGATGATTTTTTTTTCTTTATTTTTCCTCTTATTACACAATTGTGAATGCAAAAACTCGCATTATACAAAAAAAAAAATACTATAATTTACTCCAACGGTCTACCTTAATGAGGGTATACCCGGTATAGAGAATGCTACAAACAGCTCTCTACATAACGTCGGGGATCTGTTAGGTTTGTCAAATGTTACAAATGTTTCTGGGGTACTAAACGATGCGCTATTTGAACGATTCTTGTGATATTATTTTGTAGCCCTCCAGCATAGTTCATACGAAAATGGTGTGAAAGAAACGCTCCGACTTAATGGGCTTGTTAAGAATGAAATATGTTTGTCGTAATAAAAAAAATATATAAATGAAACGGCTGGGTATTGAAAATAGAGCCGGGTCATGCCTGTGTATATCACTTCTTATTGCCACTCGCTATACAAACACACAACTTAATCTAAAATGGATACATCCTCGAAAGAGTATAGATTTCGTGATCTTTCATGAATTAAACTTTCTGTGGCCGTATTTCGTGGACCCCGAATCACACCTGTTCATGGGGCCAAGAGCAGATTTTCTACATTTGTCCAGATATTTTCTTTATTAATATACTCACTGTACCTCGCGTTCTATTTACCTATTTCATTATTTCGACGGTAGTCGATTCACAGGAGGCGCCAAAAGAGCACAGGATATAGACACTGGGGTTAGTCCTTTTCATAAGGAAGACTGAATGAATAAATGAATGGATAAAGAAATTTCATGGAGAATAATAGGTATTATATTCACACGTGTAAGATAAACATCAAGTTGATTTGATTATATTTACTCTGGTGTCTTTCACTTTCTATAATTCCACTTTAAACTTTTGAAATAAGTGTCACAATGAGCTAAATAGAAAATTAATTAGATAAACACACAAATATTTGGCAAAGTGTTTTCCCTTTGGGGTTTTCTAAATATATAAGCTGGACAAATAATCCACGAATAGTATGGCTTGACTTTGTCTTCAAGAATAAAGACGTATTTGCTTTAACATCTGAGAAATTCTTTTTCGAACACTGTAAATAGGTTCTTAACAGAAATTGGACGACTTTTTAAAGAGCTTAATTAAATTTTAATTCTTTTGATGGCATTTAAAATCTAAATGAAATTTTCAAATAGTATAGTGAATTGAAAATTTCATGACTATATTGTGCATCGATTGTCACCCAGTACTGGCTGCACGAACATCTGGACTTTCATTAAATGCGTTTTAATTGCGAGAGTTGGCGTCTTCTTTTTCACATATGCTTTACTTTGGAGAAATATTTCTTTTATACCATCTGTTGTTGACGAGATGCGGGTTGGGAAAATAAATGTACGTAAATAAATAGAAATCGTTTCAGGAAGAGTTTTGTTTTTCCAATTTCCCGGGCACCTGCTAAGGAGATCTATTGCGAAGATTTGGCACAAAACACCTGTGCCTGGCGAATCTT
This sequence comes from Hanleya hanleyi, assembly GCA_036873755.1. Classification (NCBI taxonomy): domain Eukaryota; kingdom Metazoa; phylum Mollusca; class Polyplacophora; order Lepidopleurida; family Hanleyidae; genus Hanleya; species Hanleya hanleyi. The sequence continues at coordinate 84,893 of JAVTVY010027371.1, read as the reverse complement.
CTGCGCAGCTGAACCAATAGCTAAGTCAGCTTTCGAGTCCAGTTGGTAGTCGTTATGCTAAGTCCTACTTCAACACATCTATTATGCTTTCTCGAAGCGTTTGGCCGTTGGCGCGTTTTAATCACTCGTAACACCTTTCATATGGTCGGGCGGACGTCACCAAATGTAGTCAATTACGTACAGATTGTGAAAGCCAACTGGTGTAGAAATTTTCCCATAACTAAGCTCTTAATTGTAGATGACAATATCATCTAATTTTCTTCAAGTTACAATTAAACGATTTATCTGAGTCTGCGTAAATATTCAAAGGTCTTACATGTTTAGTGCCTTGTGAACGAGTTGTTTCCCTCTCAATATGATACACATTTGTCACGCTAGAGAGAGGCACTGTCTTATCAGGTATATCAATGCAACCTGTAACCATTTCGGTCATCTATACGCGGTAAGACTGACCCTGGGATCGTGTGTATCCATTTCAGACTACTTTCGGAAAACTGCAAGAGGGAATTCCCAGAAATTAATACCACGTGACTTCGTCAGCCAATCCGCTAAGGTCTACCGACGTAACCCCAACGTAACCCGCCATTTTCGAGTCATGTGATGATCTACTTGTTCAAAATTACAGATCTACCACACCTCTTGGATGATACGAAAGTTATTCATACCTATATATTTTGTAAGCCAAGGGAATATCTGTTTCCAAGGTATGTATGAAAACCTGTAATTTATCAGAGTTTTCGAGTCTGTTCTCCGCCGGATGAAGGCCGAACAGAATCCGGTAAAACACCGGATATCGCTCCGCGATAATGGAGACACACGATTCGCAAGCCATCTTATGGATGGCGAAGTGTACGCAAATGATATCAATGGTGCCGGGGGTAAGTCTCAATAATGGGCGACTTGCACTATACAATGCAGCTAATCGGCTGCCATGATTGCTACTTCCGTTTCATCCATTTCACACTTTTCTGGTCCAGTGAGCCAATCATCGCCCTGCATTGAAACTTCCGTTTTACCACTGAAATCCAGGAAATCCAGGCTAGGATTATCCGAGAGTGAATCGGCTCCCTTCGAAGATTTCCGTTCGGAATTTCCGAATGATAAGTTGTCACTCGGCACGGTCTCGTACTATATGACCTTAGACATAGTACGTCGACTCGCAATGCTAGGAAACCATATTGGCATCCAGTATCACGCCGAAACTGCGAACAGCACATGTCAGCTGTATGACTTCCGTTGCCATGGGGATTAGCTTGAGACGAAAAACTAGGAAAAACACCTCAAATTAGAAGAGAGCCTTCGAGTGGTAGAATCAAGGGAATATCCCTTTCATTTGGATATATATTTTATCTCCTGATAAGGGAGAAATACAACAGGACTATGTGAGCGGAAACACATCCTAGAGCACGTCTCACGTGCGGCGGATCATGGTTTACATCGGTGCGGTGCAAAATCCTTACACCATAATGCGCGAGGTACTATGACTTCGGCGGAATAGGCTGAGCGGTCGCGAATGGATAAGTTGAATGCGGTTGGAAATTGGGTAATTTGGTTGGGTTCACCCACTGACCCATTCGCCAATGCTCGGCCCATTCTGTCGAAGTCATATGACCTCGGGCAATAATGGTGTAAGGATTTTACAGCTTTCAGCTGTAAACCGTGATCCGTCGCACGTGAGACACACCACATAATATATGATGTGTTTTCGCTCACATAGTCCTTGTTGTATTTCTCCCTTATCAGGAGAATAAATATATATCTATTGAAATGAATATTCCCATGATTTTACCCCCGGAAATTCTCGCCTAATTTGATCTTCATCTCAAGCCGTTCTCCATGGCAACGGAAGTCCTACAGTTGACATGCGCTACTCGGAGTTTCGGCGTGATACTTTGCCTGCGAGAAGTTTCAAAATACCAATATGGATTCCTATCAGTGATGAGCTAGTCATATCCTGCATGCACTACAAGCTCGCTCCGAGTGCCACTGACCGCCTGCTATGACCTTACGACCTTGAACTTTGTCTGCGAAAAAATATGAATTATGACATCGCCATATGAAATTGAACCTACATGAAACTAATGGCTTTTTTTTTTGTCCAGGGAGAATTCCAAAACTCAATGATCAACAACCAATAAATGAAAACGGAAATTCACCAGTTTCCACCCAATACTTAGAACCGGAAGCGGCAAACACTTCCCAACCAATTTGACAGTTAGAACCGAGTAGCTGTTTCCAGCCGATACCGATTAATACCGTAGAAGCTAAAAGCGGTCAACAGTTTCCCAACTCAAAACAGAACCCAAAAGCAGTCCGTCAGCAGTTTCCGGCCAATACAATTGGAAGCAAGAGGCGACCAGCCGTTTCCTGCCAATACATGGAAGCCGGAAACGGTCAGCAGTTTTGTATTCGTTGGCAGTCAGAACCGATCAGCCATTTCCATACACCCATCAGACACTCAGAACGGCAAAACTGCTCCAGTTGGTCGTGTTGCTATTTACAGGTTTCTATAGGTCGGGTTAGACAGGTTATCGTATAGAGCTAGACAAATCGGTCATATGTTGTACTGATATCTTGCATAATTTTCCGAAGTTGGCGATGTGATTCGCCGGAAGGTGTATCCGTGAAATTCTCTCTTGGTCTGATTTTACGAGGTACTTTTAATTTAATACTGGAATTGTATATATAGTATATACAGGAAATTATATTGCTTACATAATTGTTCTTCGTTAATTAACAGAGGTGGAATTTCTATAAGTTTCAAAAAAGTTAGCTGGTTCTGGGTGTTCTTTCCTCTTTGGCAAGCAACACGTGCTGGCAGAATGTATGGTCTCTAATTAGCACACAGGTGCTCAAACAGACGTAAAAATTGCGGTTAGCGAATAGCTAATTGATAAAATCTCTGCCACTCTGTATATGTTTGGTGTAGGAATTGTATTTGATTTCCCAGCCAAAGAGTTAAGAAAGAATTTAGCCCTGATGCAATGGGCCAGTGATTCCGTGTGAAAATTATACGTGTCAGCATATGACGAATGTGACAGCTCCCTCTACCGGCAGATGGTAACTTCGTTAACCAGCCATGCTCGACCCAGCCATGTGTGTATGGGGAAGCCATCACGGCGCAAAAACCTGCAATAATTCCGACTTTTTGCCTCCAAACACAACTTCTCAGACAAATATATGAGTCTACCATGCGCCAAGAATCAAAGCCAACGCAGGGATCAGAGAGAAAGAGAGAGAGATATTTTAGCTTTTCTATAAATTCGCACATGCACATCGCGTATCAATTTCGCCAGATCTGGCTGCGTCTGGCGGAGGAATACAGCACCGCATAACCATGCAGCCGCAGTCAGTCTGGACAGGGATTATTTTTTTTACCTCTGAGTTTGGCCGGCTGCCTGTATTTCATCCCTTTTTTCTCGAATCCTGAAGAAATACGATATACTTTTGTGAGAGTTTGTTTGACACTTCCTAGTGTGGATAGATCAGTCCTTTTGGCATCTCCCTTCTAGAGATCACCTCGAGAACGAGGCTATATGGTTTTAATCACCCAGCATGTAGTACATTCCGCTAAAGGGTGAAAAAAATGGAAGAATAAGAACGGATCACAGAGGCCTTTCCTATCTTACGGCTAACAAGCCTTCTCCTTGCCCTTAGCCTGGGGGATTTGTTTGTTTCTCAGAATTACAGGCCAATTCAGGGATGGCAAATTACCTCTCATGTTCAATAGTATTCAATTTGTAGAGGCGCGAAGGCCTATTTTTTCTGCTAAGCCAATTGTTGAAACATGGAGTTCTCCGCAACGGTTGTATATTCAGTTGTGCAACAAAACACCCTAGTATGCACCGACTCGCAATTATCTCGTATAGTACTCTAATTGAGTTTCGCAGTCATGTGTTTATTATTTTGTCTTTTTTTCCTTTCGGGATCAAACTACGATGAAACGTATTATAATAATAATAGTCCTTATTTCAGACCAGGCGTCCGTATTAATTGAAGGATTATCATGCGTTTTGTGGTGATTGGAAGTTAGTACTACTAGTGAACGAGTGACTAGGATTTAACGTCGCTTTCAACAATTATGTCGTCATATCAGGACGGTGTGCCTATACATACGCCAGAGCGGTCCCAATGCCGCCTTTTCGTAGCGTTAATAATAATGTTTTGAGCCTGTTTTTTTTTATAGCCTTACCCCATGTGGCAGACCGTATATGCTGCGTGCCTTAGCAGTAATATACCAGCTAATGCAGAAAACCTATATTATCCACTGTTTGCAGTGTAGTATAGTCTACCCTAGAACTGTCTCCTATAGACTCTACTGCTCAAAGAATAATGATCCAATGTACTGTCGACCATTCCATCAAAGCCATCCCGAAGGACAATAGATTACCAACAACCGCAGTGGAAGACAATGACCTCATCGCAATTACCTGAATGTCAATGTCCTCTCCATGAAAGTGAATATCAGTGCAAATTCTGCAGTTTTTCGACGGCCTTCGTGATGAAAAGCAAAACCATTTTTGGTTTCATTTTTGGAGTGATTCCACTTAAAAATGTAAAACTCTTCTCTAAAATGTAAAACTCTACGGGAGACGATGCGCAAAGAAATGAAAAAGAAGACTGACTTATTAATCAAACTATACAGAAATGGACAAAATATCAAGAAAATAATCAGATCATAGAATTGAATGTGAATTTTTCAGCTCGAAAACATATTGGAAACAAAAACGTTAACATCATTCAGTCACGCGTATATATCGAAGCGCGAATATGGGACATATAGCAAATACAAACTATCCAATCAGATCCTGTGATTGCCACTTCCTGTTTCTTGACTTGACAGAAACACTTCCGGTGTAGCTTCTGGGCCTGTATATTATTGTGCAAGCCTCCCATTAGATCAACGTCATGGGTTGAATTGATCGAAAATCATTTCCACTGTCTGAACGAAGTTTACTTGAAGTAGAAATGAGGCCCGTTGATAACGTTTCAGTGTTGTCGCGATGAGGATCTGAAGCGAGACCCGAATTCGAAAATGAAACTGACATGGGAGACTTGACGGTTTCGAAGCCTCCAACACCACACAAACTTCTGCCAATTCCACGACAATTCTGCAGGGATATCGCGAAACCGCTAACAGACAGTGATCGATATTTGAGTGTTTGCCTCATCAGCGCTCGGGCCTAATACTTTTCCTCTTGGCAACGGGATATACCTTGTGAACGCCAGCGTTGGTTAAATATTAAATAAAACCAAGGTCCTCAGACTACCAATGGATAAATGAGTCTGCGTTCAGTCTATGGGTTAAATGAAACAGCTTTGCATCTTTCCACGTTTTACAAACTTGGCTACAGCATATTTGTTTCTCCGATCAACAACCTATCCCTTTTCCTGCAGGTGTGGGGATATCTGGAAGACGTTAAACACACTGTTTATTTGCTCGCGTGTCTTTCGCCTCCTCGCGGCTTTCAAGAGCCGTCGACGACAACAACTGTTTGTGAACCGTCTTAAGTCCTGGCTGCAATATTAATGAGGTCCCAGAAATATAGCTCGGCAGTGGTATACCGTACAGTTTTCCTTGTTCGTATGCTCGTCCCAGTCATCATTTCCCCTTCCATAATGGCAATTAAACGCAACATTAAAAGGGTGGCGAAAACGATGCCGGAGTATTGACAAGAATTCATATCACCCAATTAACAGACAAATATACTGACTGCATATTTCTAAAAGCATGACAAGAACCAAAAGTTCAGTCCTACGATGACTTGTATCCCAGTCACGCTTTTATTGTAGCTGTTCATGTGGACATCATGAATGGCGCCTAGCTAAAAAAAATTAAAAAGAATAAAAAAACCCGGCCCAAATGGAGGGGATTTATAGAATGCAATTTCTTATTCAGAACAAATGTCACCGCAAAAATGACACTTCTCTTATAGTTTCATTCAGGGAGGATTGTCCTTCCGATCAGTTGCAGATAAGAAAAATATGTCCGACCTAGGTTGCTGGATAGGAGGCGGACATTTTTTTCTTTTCACACCGGTCTTTTTCATGAGGATGTTAGCATCCAAATTCATATACGTATACACAATTCTATTATAAAAGCCAGCTTGGAGAAGAGAAGTGGTCAACAATTTTCACCCAATACTTGGAAGCTAGAAGTGGTCAACAGTTTCCAGCCAATACCCGAAAGCCAGAATTGGTCAACAGTTTCCGATCAATACTTGAGAGCCAGAAGTGGTAAACGGTTTTCAGTCAATACTTGAAGACAAGTATTGGAACACCATGGTGTCTTGCTGGCATCATTGAAAGTTGTTGACCGCTTCTCTCTTGCAGAGAACTAGCCTAGTTTTATTTATACGTACTGCGATTTATTCTCTTAATTTGGTGCTAATGCTATTATATGAATTAGGTCTTTGGATTATGGACGCGAAAATTCTTTAACGGACAACGGTTGAATATTGAATGACGGACTCGACGCTTGTTGGGAGTCAGAAGTGACCACTAGTTTCCATCCAATAATGAAAAGCCAGACGGGGTCAACTGTTTTCATCCAATATAGGAAGCCAGGAGTGGTCATCTGTTCCCATAGAATACTCGGAAGCCGGAAACTCTCAGCAGATTTCAGCTAATATTAGAATGTCATACGCGGTCAACAGTTTCCAGCCAATACTTGAAAGACAGAAGCTGCCAGCAGTTTTCAGCCGATACTTGGAAGACACATGCGGTCTACAGTTTTCCGTCAATACTTTGAAGACAGAAGCAGCCATCAGTTTCCAGTCAACACTTGGAAGACAGAAGTAGCCAGTAGTGTCCAGCCGATACTTGGAAAACAGAAGCAGACAGCAGTTCCCAGTCAATACTTGGAAGACAGACGCAGACAGCAGTTCCCAGCCAATACTTGGAAGACAGAAGCAGACAGCATTTCCCAGTCATTACTTGGAAGACAAAAGCAGACAGCAGTTCCCAGCCAGTACTTGGAAGACAGATACAAACAGCAGTTCCCAGCCAATACTTGGAAGACAGATACAAACAGCAGTTCCCAGCCAATACTTGGAAGACAGAAGCAGACAGCAGTTCCATGCAGCCAATACCTGAAGCAACCAGCAGTTGTCAGCCAATACTTGGAAGACAGAAGCAGCCAGCAGTTCCCAGTCAGTACTTGGAAAACAGAAGTAGTCAGCAGTGTCCAGCTAATACTTGTAAGAGAGAAGCCTGCCATCAGTTTCCAGCCGATACTTAGAAGACAGAAGCAGCCAGCAGTTTCCAGCAATACGTGGAAGACAGAACCAGCAAGCAGTTTCCAGACGATTCTTAGAAGACATAATCAATCTGCAGTTCCAAGCCAATACTTGGAAGACAGGAGCAAACAGCAGTTCCAAGCCAATACTTAGAAGACAGAAGCAGCCAGCAGTTCCCAGCCAATACTTGGAAGACAGAAGAAACCAGCAGTTTGCAGGCACCAATACTTGGAAGACAGAAACAGCCAGCAGTTTCCAGTCAGTAGGCCTACTTAGGAGCCAGTCGTTTTCAGCCAATACCGGTACTTAGAAGACGGAAGCAGCCAATGAAGACAGTATGTTTCCGGACTTCATATGCGAGATACCTCGTGATTATTGACGAGGGCATTATCCTGAGCTACTACTGGCAACTGAATTTCGAATATGACACTGACCTTTATTCACTTCAGAGAAAGATAAAGCAGAATTTTTGGATATATTCTCAAAAAGAAAACCACTAATGAAAACAGTATATAGTATTAAGGGACGTTGTCAACAAACCAAAATACTCCATCATAAATTATCCTTTCAATTATAATTAAACCCGATCTATATACGTAATTTGACTTCCTAAACTTTTTGTTGCATTAATATAGGTGCATATGGGAGAACAAGAAACAATTCTGTGCCCCTTTAAACACGCAAAATAAATTCACAGAAAAAAAATGTTCTGAAGACATACCCGCGGGGATACAAACACGCATTGATTTGAACAGGAAAGCGCTACTGCTGCAAAAGGCCGGGATTTTCAAACGGTAATTATTCCATGAATTTATTACACGAAAACATGCACACCCTTTGGGTATATCTGGCATTTTCCCGCCAAATTAGTTTCAGGCCTGTTTTTGATATGTCTATTCTCTGCGGGCCTGTGATCGGAAGATAAGATAGGGACAAAGAAGAGTTACCACACTTGAGAATTAACATCATAGATTCATTGACTTTTCATCATTGCCAGTTGTTCTCTGTGATAGATAATGATCAATTAGCATTACTCCACTCTCTCCGCTGTTTTTACTGTTTTGTTTTCCGCCATATTGGACACACCGGGGAATGTTTATTCACTGCGGGACTGTGATGAGCTGATAAGATATGCTGCAAACAATCGGAAGATAGACCGGCTGTTACTTTCTTCCACCTGTTCCAAATGTCTTCACCTGCCGCCAGTTTCTTTCCCTTGTGTTCCTTACTTTCACTTACTTTTTTAAAACCAAGGTCAAAATTTATCAGAAGCACGATTTGCCATTTTTGTGCCTCACTGTGGCCTTTCCTGTACTTTACCATGGGTCGAATCTAAGGCACTCGCAAACCGAGGACGTATTAGAAAAATAAGGAACTAAAACGGGCGAGAGAGCGAAAATGCGTTTCGAACCATTCCATTATTATTTAATACAATAAGGTATTTATAGACATAACCGGTATATACTACATACAAGAAGTGCTTTATTTTTTTATATTTCTAGATTATCAGTTTGCACGTGCCTTAGATCGAGAGTCCATCAGAATGATCTGATTCAGGCCCTTTTACATCATGTAGCTGTGGATAAAATCTTCTACCACGTAACGAACGACTTATCTTGCATAAGTAATATGGAGTTTTCGATGAAAGACAAACGATGCAAAGTTTCAGTGTTGATATTCAATACCAAGGCGAATATCCTACGGAATAAGTTGGGTTCCGAACAATCTCAGTAAACTCATATATAATATCACGGAATATTCTTGGTTTACCTAGATTGGGTTCCGAAATACCGTAATAACAACTTAGGAGAAAGTTTTGCTTCATTTTAGCAGCTGTTTATCATATAAATCAACCGTTCACACATGGTTCATGAACTCTTCTCAATAAAAGCTTTAACTTCGAATATGCTTTCCTGACCGATCGTATAGGCCTTCATTGCACCTGAAATTTCCAAACATTGAAACAGGCGGCATGTAAACGGCCAACGGCGCCAGGGACTGGTACATCTACATTTCACATCGTTTACACATCGGTCGAAGGGCACTTAAGCATATAAAAGGCTCGTTCGAGTTGTGATACATGTTGAATGGTGAAACTTACCTTTTGAATGTATAATGGGTTAGCAATAATTAAGCTTTCTTTGGTAAATGTGTCACCGGTCGGAGCAACAATAGTGTCAGCTTCTGAAGTATTTACTGAAAGTGTGGCAGGCTCCATTTGACAAATCTGATTTATGTATATATACGCGAGGGGAAATTAAATTAAAATGTAAATGAAGTATTTACCAAGCCTATAAAGAGTGATAAAAAATTGGACTTGTGTTAGACGTTTTTACCATGGTGATCCAAGGCGCTAAAATGTTTGTTGATCCTTGTTTACATATAAGATTTAATCATTAAAACGATAGCTTTCACTCATTGTTATTGAATGGCTATCAAGGAAAAGTTCCTGTTCATAAAATTGAATCATATTTGAATCGAGAATAGTTTTCCATATGCGATAATGAAAGGATAACAAATTGAGGGGTTTTATCAGTACAGGGTATCAAAAAAACACAATATTGAAGTATTTCATTAGTATTTTAATACTCTAGTGCCGATAATAGATGCCATCGAGACTATTATATAAAAGTCCCTTTCTTCACGACCACGACTTCACGACCCCATCAACATAATCAATTAACAGCGGTAACGAGCCCCTGTGGGGTACCCTTGAGATGTCAGGTGTTGCTCTAAGCGGCAATTCCAACATTTAATAACAGCTCGCGATACATTCTGAACTGCCGGGTGATACTCTACGAAGGGGCCATTCAGAACTCCCGAGCGGAAATCCACGAATGGGTATGATTTACATAAGTCTTCATGAATTTTCGCCATGCATAGACTTCCTTCGTCATCTGACCGTGAGACTCTTTCTTGTGAAACTGTTACAGTCAAATCTTCTGGGAAATTATAGGGCTACACAGTCAAATAAAGGTGATTTGGTGATGACAAACTGTGATGGCCAAATCCAACGCCAAAAAATGTGACGGGGTCAGATCATCGCCACAAAATGTGATAACCAAACCCAACGCCAAAAAGTGTGGCGAGGCCAGGTCATCGCCACGAAATGTGATGACCAAATCCAACACCAATAAAGTGTGACGTGGTTAGGTCATCGCCACGAAATGTGATGAGCAAATGAAACACGAAAAAAGTGTGACGAGGTCAGGTCAGCGCCACGAAATGTGACGACCAAATGAAACACGAAAAAAGTGTGATGAGGTCAGGTCATCGCCACGAAATGTGTTGACCAAATGAAACACGAAAAAAGTGACGAGGTCAGGTCATCGCCACGAAATGTGATGACCAAATTAAACACGAAAAAAGTGTGACGCCAGGTCATCGCCTCGAAATGTGATGACCAAACCCAACACCAAAAAAGTGTGACGAGGTCAGGTCTTCGACACAACATGTGATGACCAAATCCAACGCCAAATGTGTGACGAGGTCGGGTAATCACCACAGAATGTGACGACCAAATCCAATGCCAAAAAGTGTGACGAGGCCGGGTCATTGCCACAAAATGTGATGACCAAATCCAACGCCAAACAGTGTTAGGAGGCCAGAACATCGCCACAAAATGTGATGACCAAATCCAAAGCAAATTGAGTGGGAACACACCCTCATTATAAAAAAAAATAAAATAATAATAATAATAATAATAAAACGGAGAAAGCCATCACCAAATGAAAGAGGCAGTGAAATACGGTGATGGATCTAATTCATTAACTTTGATTGGTCGAATTTCGTTATATGGAATTAGATATTTTTCATATGTGACATATTTTCAACTTGAAATTGTCAAAACATTCATCAAAATAAGCATACCGGTCCTTCTTTCAAATAGCAGGGTAATAGCAGGGTAATAGCAGGGTAATAGCTGGTAATTTGTTATATTTAATTCTGTTATCATTATATAAATAGAATTACAAGCGTCTAGTCCGTCATTCATAATCCAGCCGTCGTCCATTAGAGAATATCCGCGTCCATAATCCAAAGACCTATTCCATTTTCCATATAACAGTATTAGCACCTAATTCAAAAAGACAATCAAAGTATACATAAACATAGGCTTGTTTCCTGCAAGAGAGAAGCGGTCAACAGTTTTCAATGATGCCGGCAAGACATCATGATGTTCCAAAAATATCAAATCCGTATCGCTGATCAGTATTCTTAATCCATAATATTCGTTGTAAAGTCGTCATCTAAGAATGATGTATCTCAGTCACGCTTTGATTGTGACTGTTCATATGAGTACCATGAGGTTCTTGAAGTACATGGGTTCATACGGCCCCTAGCCCCGGGTTAAGCGGAATTAGACACAAGTTACGAAACGTAGCGCCATAGATCTTGCACGCTACGTTCGTATTTTCCTATCAGCATGCGATATGTATCGCCAAATTTGAGAAACTTTGAGTGTAGGCGCTTGGTGGAATAGCCCTGTTTTTTAAGTTTCTGCACCAATGTTTTGTGACGTTGATTAAAATCGTCACATTTAACACAGGATCTAGCAAATGCTACTAAGCGAGATATGTATACGCCATATGCAGGTCCCACTGGAATATTACTGTCCAGAAAGGGATAGTTTACGATGTCGAAATTGTAATCATCTCTTTTGTCATAAAGTCGACGAGAGAGAATGCCCGCTTCATTCTACCGCGAAGCTATAAACAGCGGGCCACGTGTCTGTGTGCAGTCAATCCATTGTTCCAAATTTATATTGAAAAACCAGTATTATGCTAAAGAGTTTAGGGTTTCGTGTATGTCAATTTGGTCAAACTAACAATTTGTCTAGTTCAATGTTGCAGAAAATGCATGGGTACCAACGGTTGCACGTATTGACTACCAGGATGTGTTTATTCCTTTTCAAACTTCTTTTGTCCGAGCCAAACTAAGCCAATGAATGAAAAAATATCACCTTGCACAGCAAGTACGGTAATCATATACTTTGGGCTGCATGAACAAGCAGAAATAACAATGAATCTTTCATCATATCCTCCAAAGAATCTCTCCTCCCATCGAGCCTCTGGAGTTCTCTTCAGACGTCCTGCGTGTCTTTCTAAGGTTTGAAGATGCAACCGTTCCAAGTTTCACTCGAGCTCGTATAAAAAGCGCCTCAAAGCGGCTCCATTACATAAGTGTTGAATAGTGTGGTGCCAAGTTGGCGTCATCCTTTGAATTCCCAGTTTCTATCCCCCTTCTGTGATACTCCCACCGGAAGTCAAGAAGAAACATTAGAAAATTGAATTCGATCCCGGAATCGGACACAACGGATCAAGTCGATATGACCAAAACTCATTAAATCAACAATACGAGAGCAATTCAATATTTTCGGACGGCTCTCATATCAACGAGTTGGCATTGAAGCCGAGGAAATGGTGTGAAAGCTAAAGATCCGAGTTCAGCGGCGACCCCCCAATGTCTTTTGTCAGAATATATAGACCCAAATCTATGGAATAAAATTTCCCGTCCAGAGGAACAGCTTTTTGTGCTCAAATGGATTAAGAAGCTGGAATTATACTGATGTTTGGGGAATCGACTATTGGACTCCTTCTGGAAACACGATCTATCATACTTTATCCCCTTATTTTTAGTATGATTAAAGGTCTTTCACGTAGATCCAATCTGCCGCTATTTTTTGTTCGACTGGTGGAAAACGTATATGCACAGAACTCAAAGTAATATGTTGATATAAGTTTCAGACTGAGGCACATCATGACCAATAGGCCTCTCCTGACGCTTCCTCATTGGATGGATATTCATTCAACTGTGTCCACCATCCATTGAAAACATTGGACCGTTTCTCTGAAATTTTGAATTGACCGATGACGTGTTTCCAGGTGTCCGCATGAACAAACACAATACAATAGTGACTGAGATACAAAAGCACTATGGCACCCCTGAATCACTCGTGGTTATGGAAGACAATAGCGACCACTCTCCTTGCCCTACTGTGTGAATACAATAAGTTCATAACGCGAGAACGTGAGAATGCGAGAATGAAAGGGCGAAGACGCGAGAATGCAATCCTCTTATTCTCGCGTTATTAACCTATTTTATTCATAGGGAGAGATTGTGAGAACGCGAGTGGCCGTTATCGTCTTCTGTACGTGGTCCTGGTGATGTCTGGGTTAATGCTGCGATGAATTTCATAAAATGATTCAGTGGTTATGCTCGGTTTTACGGTCATGGAAAATTCTGGAAAGCCATGGAGTTATCTCCCTAGTATAATCCGTGGCGTGTCCTCCTCCTCCTCCTCCTCCTCCTCCTCCTCCTCCACTTTACTCACTGCACAGCGGGTCGCATAGGTGTGGCGCGGGATAGGGTGGGGCGAGAGACCTGGGGTTTTTGCTACCTGAGATTCCATGGGCCAGGCTTACACTCTACAGTAGAAAGTATAATCCGTGGCGTGTCCGACTCCTACTCCTCATCCTCTTCCTCCTCCTCCTCCGCCTCCACTTTACTCACTGCACAATGGGTCGCATAGGTGTGGCGCGGGATAGGGTGGGGCGAGAGACCTGGGGATTTCGCTACCTGAGATTCCATGGGCCAGGCTTACACCCTACAGTAGAATGGGTCGACTGCGCATGCGCGATGAGTAGTGTGCGATGAGTAGTATAGAAAGGGCACGCGATCTCCCTATCCCTATAGGTGTGGCGCGGGATAGGGTGGGGCGAAAGACCTGGGGTTTTCGCTACCGGAGATTCCATGGGCCAGGCTTGCACCCTACAGTAGAATGGGTCGACTGTGCATGCACGATGAGTAGTATAGAAAGGGCACGCGATCTCCCTATCCCTATAAACTAACCCATGGGGGTGAATGAACCCATGGGGGTGAATGAGCCATGTGGGTGAATGAGCACTCGTTACATTAATTTTCGAGGTCTACATGGAAGCCATGGAACTTTTTGTTCGGCCACAATTATTTTTATCTGTATCTGGTTTGGGATTATTTTGTTGATGGTCATGGTTAACTTTCCAATTAAACTCCAAGGTCCATATCCATATCAGATACTATTGAATCTTTTCTGCATGTGATTATCTGAATTTTCCAGGTTTCTATGTACCTATGTATATGCCGGATTTCCATTTGAATGGATCAATCAAATTCTTGTATCATTGGTTAGATTAGCGAATCCTTGATTTTGTTCAATCCTAATGAACCTTTATAGAAGTTCAATGATTGGCTGAAATTTCTTCCAATTTTCTTCACAGGCCAATGAATAAGCCGGATTTTCATTTCAAAATTTCAATTGACCAATGAAATATTTTAATACTGCATGGAAGATATCCCGTGATGCACCGTTGTTTCTAAAAAAGTCCGTTGCTTTGGTGTGACATTTCTGAGAAAGCGGTCAAGCATCAAAATTGTTTGCGTCGATAATCTGATGGGTCCATGTCTTGGACTGTCATGGAATTTGTTCATAAAAGGTCACGAAAAGTCATGAAATTTGCCCATAAAAGGTCCTGAAAAGTCATGAAATTTGTCCATAAAAGGTCATGAAAAGTCATGAAATTTGTCCATAAAGGGTCATGAAAAGTCATGAAATTTATCCTTAAAAAAAACATGAAAAGTTTCTCCATAAAAATTCATGAAAAGTCATGGAATTTCTCCATAAAAATTCATGAAAAATCATGGAATTTCTGTTCCCTGAACGTGTAAGAACCCTACATCTGTCATTATTTCAACGCCGTAATCTATCAGTGAAGAAGTAAGACGATGGGGGTTCATATCTACCGTCCATCTCAGGAGAAAATAATTGCTTCCATTGTATATTGATTTCGACATCTGATTTCTAGGGAAATGGAAGCCGAACTGAAGATTTCACATCACGACGAGCTTAACCTGTTTGTATGCTTAGTATATCATCTACCAGTTGACGCACTCGTATCCTGGCACTGTCTTTGTTAATGAGGTTCGGACTACCATCTTTTAATTCTGTGGATCGTTCCTGTCGGTAAGACTGACCATGGAATCTTTTAATTTCACCGGACAAATGGGACACTTCCAGACAAACGCTGGTGAAGATAATACAATTAATTCTGATTACAAAGTCTGTGTTTCTCCGTTTAATCAGATGAGTTCATTCAGAGTCCAATTAAACTGGCCAGACGCCAGTGATCGGACAACAGTCGGGTTCTCGAGATGGGTTGTATACGTTTAATTTCTGTAATGCTCTTGACAATGTCCTTGTGATAGTTGTCTAAATTTGAACACAAATTATAGTGTAATTCCCTCTGACGTGTTCTCTTTATATTCACCGGAGTATTCTATAGCAATCGACTGTTTCCATGCACCGTCACAGAGGCCATTCCCATTACCTCCCTTGCAGGCAGTAACTCTCAAGCCCGCAAGGTGGCAGATCATCATGGCGGTCGCCTCGCATGCTCAACAGTAATTCGCCGTGAAATACGTAACCTCACAATTTCAAAAAGCCCACCAATTATTTTCATGGACATGTATAGGCATATAAGCATGAATACCAGCATCAAGGTTGTTATCTTTAGTGAACTTTAGGTAGGAAACAGAATCCTTGATAGAAAAGAAAAAAGAAAAAAGTGGAGTGTCATTTCTGTTTAATTTTCATTTTCACAACGTTCTATCCCTTCATTATTTAACCGAAACCAGAAGGAAATAACTCCTGTGGAGATATTGCGTTTTGGTTCCAGGGTACGATTTGACGGACTATCATCAGTTAGCGAAACGCAATATCCATCGTTCTTATGCTGATACATTTTTTAACAAGTCTTTCGTGTTTTTGCTCCTTCAATGAGTTGTTGCTTCCCAGTGACATTGCGTCTCTGACCTAAATCTCTCTTGATTAATGGTCCACAGTCCACAGTGACCTTGGCCTTTTGACCTCATAGGTTTCTTGTTTTTCATAAGCTTGAGATATTCCTGGAGTTTTATGTCATTCCACCCCCATTCAGGGCCTGAACTGGAGTTATAGCACAATGGTGTCACTGTGGTTTGATCTTTTGACCTTAGTTTCGATACCTGACATATCGTCTCCCACGTATCCACTCGCCCAAAAATCGATTTTCATGATTCCTACATGGTGACCTTGACCTTTGAGCTCAATATTGGTGTTCGACGTCTAATTGAAACCAGACCTACCTTTGACCTCAATATTGGTGTTCGATGTCTAATTGAACCCAGACCTATCCTGGCGAAATTTGCGAGAAATCCGTCTATTCGTTAAAAGATTAATGAACTAAACACTAGCACTGAAAGTCGGGAGGAAAAGGATAATGTACTCTGCCAGCTGTAGTTGAGATGACAATTTTCCAACAGGGGTTTCCACAGCCTTCTCGAGTACTTCCGCTAGACATGCGCACTAGCATGGTAATTTCTAGTTTGCGCATGTCTGGCAGAACTTCGTCATCCAGAAAGTTCAACCATTTGTCATGTCGTAAAACCAGTGGAACCTTTGATGGGGTTTGTTTCAAAGTATTTCGTCTGAATGTTTTACCGAACCAGATGAAAAAGCTAAACGGGTTACCTCCCCTCTATGTCCAATGATACAGGGGAGGTAACCCGTTTAGCTTTTTGAGAAACTCCAATGGATTTTGATAGAAACTCCAATGCATCAAGGAACATCTTCATTTCTAAGACACTTGATTGGTTAATTCCAATTTTCAAAAACAAATTCGGCATTTTCATTGGCAACATCCGACCAATCACAGCGTTAGTAAAAAGGTTCATCCATCATTACATGGGATTTTTAGCAAGAAAAGAAGTAGAAATTTCACATTTGCTGATTGGTCTGCAGGATAGAAGCTTCAACCAATCGTATAGTAAAGTTCATTCAATACCGGTACTGTATAATTTGGGAGATATATTATAAAATGTAGAGGCATGTGCCGAGAAACTTCCCATTTTGACTAATTTTAATTTGTGGAAGAACTGTCTCATCTATACAATTTGTTGTGAAAGGTTCACATTTGTCAGAAGATGTAAAGCGAATACAGTTTCATTACGGGGAAACTAAATTACCTGATAATTGTTATATATGTTCGGGTTCTATAAAATTACAAAGAAAAGCTTCTTAGGACCGAATTAACCCTCGGTTATTGACGGAATTGTCACTGACCGATCAGAGATGTGCGATCTCAAGTGTTGAAAGGCGGGGTACTTCATTCTCATTGGCCGGGTTTGCGTCCAATAGTAAGGCTAACCTTTCTACGTCATAAAACTCACTTTAGAAGAGTCCAGAAAAAAGCATTGGTAAATTGCATTTTCGGGTCTGTCTCATTGGACCAAATTGAAGACAGTATTTTGACGCCATGGATGGGACCGTAGGGGATTGATCGCATTGTCCAGCCGGTCTGAAATAAACACAATTTTGGCAAAGAGATTGTACGATAACCGTCTTAGCTTCATCTTATATAGATATTTACAGGCCTCTCTAAACTCGAGCTAAACTGGCCAGCCAAGCACTTTAGTCCAATAGAATCGTGGCTGGGCTGAAAGTATATAGTCGAAAGACACACTAGCAAACCTTCATTAACCCATACATTTGATTCTTTTCTTATGTGAATGATACTTGGCAATACGCATGCGCACTTGTGTTTCAACTATTTAGTGGATGTCATGGAACTTCGTTAATATTCGCTGCATTTTTATTGCTGTGGCACAGAAAATTTATGGACTTTTACTACTCTGGTATACAGAATAATAACTGACTTCAGAATTAATTTTATTGCGTATACAATTTAATAATTGTAAACTGCTGAAGGATTCTCAACCGAACTAATTTGTAATACATTTGAAAGTTTTATTTCAAACAAAGTCTTTTTGCATATTAAGAACATATTTATGAAGTCATTTAGAAAGGGTTGGTATAACAGTATTTTCGTCATTTTTGGGATTGCACTATCTTAGATTCTAGTGCGGGATTCGAACCAGCAACCACCAGAGTATGGCACCCAACCGCCAGCACTATATAGGCGATCTAAACCACTCGGCCAACGCTCTCCCTCCCATATTTTTGTGAGAGGCCCGTTGGAAATCATTTCAAACGAATGACATTGTAGATGGAAAATATATGTATGTAATGTCAGTTTTATAAAAGCAGTTTAATTTTTGTTTGGTCTTGTTTTTGATACCGGATGCCTTTGCTCGATACGGTAACAACTTATTCACATTAAGCTTTGTTAATTGTCACGTATATTTCACCAACTTGTTCCAATAGTTTCCCATTTGTTTTGTCCTTGAGTCCAAAGTATTTGCTCCGCCTGGAAGAAAGGAGGTAAAGGTTGGCGGCTGTCAAAGCGCTTATCGTATTTCTGTAACGAACGCCTTCGCCTGTTCCTTAAAGGTCTTCAAACAGATGCTATTGCCGTAAAGCGCAGCGATGACGTAAATAGTGTGCGAAGAATGGTACTTTACGACAATAATTGAAGAAACAGAGCAAATTGCGTCATTTGCTGTTTGTCTAAGACGTGTATTTAACGTAAATATTAGTAGAAATAAACACATTTCAGTCGAGTTAGTCAACAGTTGTGAATTTCATGTTTCATCACGAAATTGGTATTATTGTTTGAACAAAATCAAGCGACAATTGAAAAAGAATCGTGGCATTTGTCCAAGAAAATCAAACCCGCGTCGCATCCAAAACAAATTCGCGGAGTAAAGCTTCCAATATCCAGACGAAAGGTTTTACATGTTGTTTTGGTATATACTGTACGTTATTCGGTACCTGTTTCTCGGTATCTCGGTATATGTGATGCATATAATTCTTAACGACAGAGAAACTATTCAAAACGGATAAATTCTGATAACTTTCTTTTTGGATTTACATGTGGGGAAAAGTTCGAACAACCTACGATGCATGAATTGTTATTTTTTGTAGCAAATTCAAGATCTGGAAATAATTCGTCCGCAAATACATCCATACACAGTTGGTATAAAGAATGATTCATAAAGGTGTTTCGCTTTATTGCCACGTTTTGCAGACCGAAGGCTTCTAAAATTTCACCCGGTAGGTGTCCATATGTACCCTGTTGCAGAGGTGTCTATATCTTCATGATACGCCTCGCTTGGACGGAGGATTAAAAGGGGATTCCAGTGGCGGCGTTGGAGCCTTACACGGAAAGGCCAACAGCTGAAAATTAGAGCCTTCCCTCTCGGGAATGAAAAGATGGCGAGAATGTTGCTATTGTATACCTGCAGAACGCGAAAGCCTGTAGACTGGCTGAACCTCATAGGCGATCCATAGTTAATTCCTGGTCGCGTTCGTTTTCAAGACAGGGATATCACATACCCTTCAAAGTTCTTCATCCAAGGCATATTAACGGTGCTAAAACTTTAATCCGTTTTAAACGCAATTTTAAGCTTAGCGGTGAATAATTTTGGCGTCTCTGTAACCTTTTATTACGGAAATAAATCATCTCTTATATTAACCAATTCATTCTGAAAAAAAGATAACTTTGATCTCTATAGATATATCATTGCCAAAGATTCAAAGATAATTGCTCTGGCTCCATGTGCACGGATACATTACTATTATTAAAAATAAATAATGGGTCAACTTGGAGTGTATGTATATTTGCTTCGATTGTCGTTTTAAAACGATCTGGCCGACCGTGTCACCACCTCGTGAAAAAACCGCTACAGAGCAATTAATCAAAATAAATATAGTATTCGCGACAAAAACAGTAAAAACTGGCGTCTTCAACGAGATACACTTTGAAACTACTCCGTTCCATCGGCCTACGTTCATAAATAGGTGCACAGTTCCAAACTCGACTATGTGAGCGGTACGCATAAAAAAATAAAAGTTAACTTTACCGGACCTTTTAATCAAATAATGAAAGTTCCGGGACCTCAATGCCACGACGTTGCTGATTTAAGAAACTAAACCTTGACCACTTCCATGGGAAACTGTGGCTCACTGTTCAGTGCCCTCTTACGTCCTTGACACAGCTTGTCTAATGGCGGCAGTGGGTATTGGCGTCATTAACGTTTTTGGGATCGAAGATAAAAATGAGAACTTGACTTTCGGTGAAATTTGATGGTCATTATATCCGACTGAGGGAGAAATGGTTTGTGATATATTTCAAAATGTTTGTATAAAAAAAAATAAAAAAACAAAAAACAAACAACCAAAACTAAAAAATATTTAAACAGCCTTTTAAAATTTTAATAGGGAAAAACTCTAGGGGGACAAAACTAGTTTGTTTGCCAGCCTCCAATAGCCACACTGATTGTGTCTTGCGGAATGACATAATTTCGGACAGCCGTATCTCGAAAAATTGGTGGCGAATGTATACTGATTAGTTTATATGTTTGAGCGGAAAAGTCAAGCTACCTGGCGAGATGGGTCATGTTACAATAAATTTTTCATATGCTCTACAAATAAAGTAAGGCTGATTTTGGTTGTTTGTGTTTGTGATGTTCTGCAGTTATCACGCGAAAACTGCGACATTTCTCTATCCTTTGGGTACAGTAATCGAAAGTAAATCAACCACAAGACCCAAACCTCAAAAATGACACATATCATCGCCTCTGAAAGGAGAGGGTCAAATATTTTTTGTTTCTTACAATTTTACAGAATCAATGCATTTACCAAGCATCAACATGGTACCGGTGTAATCTGGGACTATAACATACTTTATCCCTGGTGTAATCGAAATAGTTTTATTCAATAACGGGTAACGTTTGTTTTGATCGATAAGAGCAGCAAATGGTTGGCTATCAAGTGATATTACGCCGAAGTGAATCCAAGCCTTTTTTTATAGACATATATATATATATGGCAAAAAAAAAGAGAGAAAAGAAGAAGAAAAAAACCCATATTGTATTATTATATCCGAACCATTCACCTCTGAATAACTCGTAATCGTTACCAACAATTCATGAGGAATGTTCGTCGGCAGTCTGTGGTTGGACCCTGGAAGGCACCCCAGCAGGACACATGGTCCGTATGGTATTGGTTCGCGTCACAATCTGGAAGGCATTTCCAAAAACCCGTACGGTGAGAAAAAAGTAAACATTCACCCGATGGAGGCAACAGAACAAACAGACTTCAGCAATCCGCCAGATTTCGCACAATTGATGGCTTTCGTCTGCGGATAAAATCAGCTAGCTTATAGTGTATATATAGACTAGACTTACATATTTCAATGGATACGAGGGGATTCTATGTCGACAAGAACGTATGGAGATCATTGTAAGGATATCAATCATATATGTGATGATGGTTGGAAGGCTATATATCGCTAGAAATGGTGTTTTCTATTGAATTTGTCCATTCGATTGTGTTGACGTTCTCCAGATGTTAAAGTTATATGCGTATTAATGCCATAAATTCAATCCCATTTCGTCTATTTTGAGTCTTCATTTTACAAATACCGCCCAGAAAGAAAATATCCTAAATATTTACTGGAGACAGAATGAAATGAAGACGTCCGTAACCATGGTAACGTTTTTGAACGATCGTTGAAAACAACAGTTCGCATGGATATGACCATGAATATGAAAACGAAATACAAGTTCCCGCCAAAATGTGGCCCATGTGCCTGCGCGATGCATCTCGAGATAAAACGAGAAATGGCAGTGGTTAATAAATCATCCAATCCAGTGCCGGGCTACATTTTGCTCCAGATTTAACCAATCAAAATTATTCTATAGTGATGGACCCCAGTCTGAGAACATATAGTCTCTTGTCCCGGCCCTTAATGGTTCTGTGAAAGAGCTACGTTTCTAGCCCAATTGAATGCGCGTCCACATGAGCCTGACTTCATCATCCCAGTGAGTCTTTTGACATTATGGCGCTACGATCAAAGACAACTCGGTTGCTATGAAAGCCATAAAACAGCGGTATGATCAGACTAGATTATTATTTAATTAAATTCAATTGTTGACCATTCAGCTGTAGGAGCATTGTGGGTTTTTTGTCTGGCCAATCAGTGTGTCTCTTAGATAACCCCTTAGCAGGCTGTTTCAGGTCTGCCCAGGAGACTAGTCTGATCAAATTTGATCGTATATTTGAAAATGGCGGCCTTCGTAAACGTTTTATTAATATTTATCGTTCATAAGATTTATCTGTATATTAACGGTGTATATACAGAAATATATTTGGACACATTGGAAAACATGATTGAGCACTCTTTAAATTCAGTTGAAATAGGCCTACACGATTTTTCGGACAGAAAAAGTAAAGAAGAGAATGGCGTTTCTCTCCAGCATGCTGGTCACAAACCACCACTGATATTTTTGGGTACAAGATTGCAATAAGGAATTGACTTCCGGCTATCATTGATTGGTCATAAAACCTGACTAGGCGAAAAGTGACTTGTGATGTATCCTAACATTTTTCTAGAATATTTAGCTCTCAAAAATACCAAAACAACCTTTTCTAAGTTTAATAGGAACAAAATCTTGGCCAGTTTGATTGCCCGACTCCCAGATTCGCTGTGATTGTGTCGTGTGGAATGACCTTATTTCGGCCCGCCAACTATCGAAAAAATGGTGGCGAATGTATGCTGAAATTTGTATATGTTTGAGCGGAAAATCTAGGCTTAATTTTTTGTGCGATCAATATTAGGGAAGTTTTGTCAAGATCAGCCGTTATACTACATATTATTAAAGTAAGGTCGTTTTTTTAGTTGTTTCTGACCTGCTACCGTACTCCAAAGATACATTGAGCTAACTATCGAAGGGAAAAGAGTAGCAACATGTGGCAAGTATACAAGCTCGCCTCAGGGGAGAAACGCCTGCAAATAATTATACTGTATGTTTTATTTGTTAGTATATACTTTCGAACCAAGTAACCGGCATTGTTTACCGAATCTGGGACGAACAGCGCCGCCTATAAATTTTAACCCCGACTTCAATTATAGACTGTGTATCAACAGTTTTAATAAGCTCTCGAATGCAAGAATGTAACTTTTCTTTTGAACGAATGACGAAATAAACAAAAATATTTGTTGGTACCGGTATACCGTAATATTTTCTTGATTTTGGGATTCGGTGTCGAAAGTTTCATCCAGTGATGGATTTGACTGACCGGCTTGGCGTTTGGAATCCCGTCTATGTCCAATGTTCCACGAGGGAAGGGCCTAAGGACGAAATGCTTATATTAGCTGAGCATGCGAAGAATTCCTCAAACGTTGCATCTCAACGTTACACCTCAACGTTATTTGCGGATGAAATTTCGTTTCGGTGATCTATAGATAAGTTTGTATCATATTAGAAGTTGACGTAGTTAAAAACAAAATGTTCGACCAATTTATTTCTCTGGTCATGAAGAAAATCGAAAGAATCACCAAGAAAACCTTTCAGTTCGCCATTAAGAAATTAATTGGGAATTCTGTGGACAGAATAAAACAGCGAAACAGAGCGTAATATTGACTTCTCCGGTAAATACACAATTCCCATTAGAAAATCTACAAAATAGCACCTGAAGATCAAGCTGAAGTGCTAGTTCTGTCAACTGATTGGTTACCTTGGTAACCGTGGCAACACAGAATCTCATTTGATAGTTGCTACTGTGTAAGTCACCCAAATGGGAAACACCTTTGGAAACTTATGTCTGAGATGTCATATTGAAGCGCTCGGGGGTTAGACTCATACTGGGGTGGTGACTTTGCCCGATCACGTCACCCTAGCAGTAGTAGGGAAAGACGGAAGTTTCGTAGAGCGCATAGGCGCGTTTCGGGCGATAGATGGGCTAGAGGGTACTGAACAGTTACTAAATAATGCCGGCTGAATTGACAGTTTCCAGCTAGTGTAGCTGAACGAAGATGTAGCAGTTATAAAACAAGCGCTGGATGAGCGCAAAGACCTCCGTCGAGGCAACAGGGTCCGTAGGGGAATACATCGCTGAATAACATAGGGCCGGATGCCAAGCTCAATTTTGCATTTATTGGACGTTAACTCCACCAATGGTAATTAACCTGGGATTGAGGGTTCCCCACTAGCATGTCCAGCCAGGGATGTGGAAGTCACATTCTCCGCACATAAGTTTTGTCAGATTTCACGTGCTTGAAATATTGGGGTATGGAATAGAGTATATTGATGGAAAACCTTGAATACTGCTTGAGACATTAGGCCCCTTCCCAACCCCACCTCCCCCTGAGAGGATGCCCCAACCCAAATCAAGATGTTAGCGGCAGAAATGAGACCCTGTGTGCCTAGTTGTACCAATTTGCTTGTGATTTTGTGCTATAGGCCCGACACATCAACACTTCATATTTTGTATGTGTACAGTATAGCATCATCATTGAGAGAATCCTCTACAAAACACACCTGATTTTATCGACACTCCGTTCTGATCTGCCTCAGCATCATGTGGTGAGGATTCAATGCGCTCGGTATAATTTTGTATACTGGTGTTACAGGTCACCTTCACCATACTGTATCAATGACCATGGACTTGTACATGTATCACATTCATATTGAATGGTGATGGCTGATGAGAATATTGCCCATATGGAACAAATGGCTGGATTCCAGCAAATAAAAAGTTCATATTAATCATAAACAACATACAGTTAATAATATTATCAAATAATTATGTGTATTCCTTGTCGACATAAATATATTACAGACAATATTATGACTGAATCATGGTAACAGATATACACCTGAATCACACCATTTGTAGATCACTGTTAGGTTATCGCTTAACATTTAACAATTTCTGAAAATGACGGCATTTTAATATCTGTCCAACCTGATATAATTAACTGGCTTACCTATTCATAAATGCGTATTGGCTAAGATCACATTATGCCTTGTATATATACTGTGCGTATGGAGCTGTTTGTAACTTTGTTCACTGCTGAAGATGCTATAACTAATAGCAAAATATACAGAATAAATTGTGATTCCTACTCGGAGTTGCTTTTCTTCTCTACAATTGAAGTAAAATGGTGTGTTCTTGTGCATTTTGACAGAATAGTTAGACTTTGAAGATGATATGTAATGATGCTCCAAAATGAACTGAATTTTCCGTGTCATCTGTCTGTCTGTCTCTCTGTTTGCCCATCTTTATTGTCATACCACATATGCAGCTGGTGATGGATCAGAAGCCTAATGAAATTCACTGACCTTCACCTGTTTTATCGAGGTCAAATTTAGCATTAGCAATAATTTTTAAAGGAGTGAAGATAGGCTCTCCAAATTCATACTACTTGTGCAAATGGTGACTGACTAGAAGCCTATCCCAGTTGACTGAATCTATTTTCTCAGGTTATATACTGTATATTATGATATAACATGAAATATAGCTAGGCATTCTAAATTGATACCACATATGCAACTGATGATGGACCTGAAGTCTATGAATATGACTGGCATTGACCTATTTTCTCAAGGTCAAAAACTGTAAGTTAAGTCACATCTTAACTGCTAACATACACCTCAAATCTAACATTGTCATCATTTTGTTGTGGCTGTGGTTTTTCTTCCAGAACAATTTAACGAATTTTGCATGTGTTTCAACAGTCTCATGCTTCAACAGTAACTTAAACCATGCTGTATCGGCTGAGCTGTTGAAATAGCCTTCATTTCCTAACTCTGACATGCTGCATCACTGTCGAAATATGAGTACCAAGACAGAGTGGTAGATCACACAGCCAGTGAAGGTTCCCGATTTACATTGAATGTCGTTATTGCCTAAGTAGTATTAGCAGCATTGTACAACAACAACAATTCGCTGACTTACAGTGAAAAATTATAGTGAAAGGTATCTATTTTTTGTTGTTTGGCATTTTTATTTGCTGGCATTGTTTCAGATAGAATACAACAGCCTAATTCATACAATCAGGAATAAAAAGGGGGTTAAAATCTTTATGTTCAAACTTTCGTAGGAAATATAAAAGTGGCATTTGAAATTTTATTTTTATTCGATTTTTTAATGTCGGTGGGCACATGAAACGCAAAATAAAGTTGGTATTGCCTCACACTGGGTTTCAACCATTGGTGAAGAAATCCCTTCTACCAGGGATGATTCCTGATTGCTCATCCTTCAGGGGTATCTGCCCCCCACTCTGTCCCATCCTAAAAACAATTGCCACCCGTAATAGGGGGTGTGCCCAAATTGGGGAGATCTAAAGCCCTGTGAGTACCAAATTATGTGTAACAAAATTGTCTGGGGAAATGCTCTTCGCCCGTGTTTCACACGAGCTTTCATTTCAATTGTGCCCAAAATCATTGCTTCAAAATTTCGTCGGGAACCATGACAAACCCTATTGGAAATCACATGAGTCGTGGGTTCCCCATATGACAATTATTTGGCGGGAGATTTCACGTTGCATTCCTAGAAAATAAAAGAGAATCGTTAAAAATGTCCATATTTTGCGTAAGGGTGCACTTCAGCTATATTCCGTGTTAACTTTTTTTTTTTTTTTCACCCACAGATTTTATCTCCCCTTGTTGGTGGGCGGGTCTTCTCGCGGCCTGTGACATAAAAATGTGCAAAAATGAAAAAAATCATCGATCTTCCTCTCACCCAAAGAGTGAGTGAATCATTTTTCACGCGCAAAACACGACTGATTTCATGAAATGCGCCTTCAGCATTCTGTGTGGGAAGTGCGTATCACCCCCAGTCGGACTCTCCTCGATACGAGCTTCAATGAGATACCTCCCACGACACATTTGAAGCAACGATAGCCCATCTTTCGCCCGAAAGCGCCCCAGCGCATAGCCCTCTTTCTCTACAACTGCTCGACTGCGCGCGCACAGAATGACGTGACCGGACAAATTCACCACCCCAGTCGGACCGCTTCAATATGACACTCTACACTACCCATTTGGATCAAGGATGGTCCACCTAGACCCCAAAACGTCCACCCAAGGCCTGCCTGCCAAGTGCGGACAGAGATTCCTGGACATTCACGGATATGACCGATGGTGCGCAGGATCAAAGGTCACTTCCGATCACGTGACCGAAATCGGAAGTGACGTCATAAATGTGAAATGTTTACGCTCCAAGTCAAAAAGGGACGGCAAGATGCGCTTTCTATACTACGGATCGCATGATGATTTCATTGAAAGAGATATCTTCTTCAATGGAATTTTGTGTAAATTCCGGTGCATCACGGGATATATTCCAGTTCTAAATTATTTGATTGGTCAATTCAAATTTTACCATATGAAATCTGGAACTCTCACTGCTGGTTTGCGGAGAAAACTTGCAAGAACATTCAGCCAATCATATATGCGGTCCATATACAGTACCACACCTTTCTTCGTTGTGTCCATCAACAGTACTATGATAGTAGGCTCGCTACACCTATTCAATGACATGCTCGGTTGCTGTAACCGCCTGTCGTTCTTATGCCGACAGAAAGATATGTAAACCCGTGAGCGTGTTTGGTGATGATGAGGTGTGAAAATATCTATTAATGCAGGAAGAGAAAAGAAACCTTTTAACATGGGTCTCTACAAATATAGGCCAATATCGGTACTCGCTGAGAACAGAAAATCGAATTGTTCATTAAGCAAAGGGGCAGGAGAAAAAATAACCTTTGCATGATAGAAAACTGAAATGCGTGATTGGATATGGAAGCACTATGTCAATGCTATTTGAAAAGTACTGCTTTATCCCAAAATAATCACATTTACGGCACACTGGCCCTTATCGAAGACACTAAAGCCTTACATAATATCTTGATAAATATACATTTGATATTTCTTTAGACCGTGTTGGATAGGAGCCCGCTTGATTAACCGTGAATCATAGCACGACTTAATAACCCAGTCTGATTCCTTCTGATTCAATAGACAGCAGAAAGCTTAATATGGGTTCTCTAAGTGCTAGCTCGACCATCAACGGAATTCCTCTCGGGATAAATTGCGTGGTGCCCTAATACCTTTAGTTTTGTCAACGGTTACGTAAACTGGTTCCGAAGCAATTTGCCCGAGTTCTGGCCGTCCCATCACCCCGAATTCTCGGTTTTAGTTAAGAGACGGGCTTTCCTTTAAATTTCTCGCTTCGTTAAGAGTCCGTCAGGCTGCCATGGTAACCGATTTTTTTCCCCATCTGGGTTTTCGAGGAGCAGAAAACACTCAACGGTGTTCGTGTCCCCACAACGCTTATCGGGCTTCATTAGATTACGACGGTGAGAAAAATCGATTTCAGAGGCGAACAGTGAAGAAAAATAACAATAGCTAGGATGAAGGAATTCGCTTAGTGCCGACAGTTAACAGCAATGAACCGTGCTGGGTTACTTAAGCAAAATGCGTACAGCACGCCTGATTTTGAAAGCATTATCCGTTCGGCTAAGGAGGCCCTTTTCAAATGATACGCCATCCAGGGGAGGTAACTTTTAACAAAACGTTGGTGGACACTTATCTTTGCAAGTAGGATTATCAGTGCATAATATTAAATAAAGAAAGTATTTATGCCCGAAACATTATACATAAGTTAGGGTAAATTCTCCAATAACGTTATACATTTAATAAGTTCTCCAATAACGTTATAGGGTAAGTTCTCCATTAACGTTATATCTAAGATAGGGCAAGTATTTCAATAACGTTATGTAAAAGGTGGGTTGAATTCTTTAATAACGTTATATGTAAGGAAGGGTAAGTTCTCCAATAACGTTATATCTAAGGTAGGGTAAGTTTTTCGATAACGTTATGTAAAAGTTAGGTTGAATTATTCAATAACGTTACATCTAAGGTAGGGTAAGTTCTCAAATAGCGTTATATCTAAGATAGGGTAAGTTATTCAATAACGTTATATCCAAGGTAGGTTAAGTTCTCCAATAGTGTTATATCTAAGGTAGGGTAAGTTATCCAATAACGTTATATCTAAGGTAGGGTAAGTTCTCCAATAACGTTATATCTAAGGTAGGGTAAGTTCTCCAATAGTGTTATATTTAAGGTAGGGTAAGTTCTCTAATAACGTTATATCTAAGGTAGGTTAAGTTCTCCAATAGTGTTATATCTAAGGTAGGGTAAGTTCTGCAATAGCGTTATATCTAAGGAGGGTAAGTTATTCAATAATCTTATATCTAAGGTAGGGTAAGTTCTCCAATAGTGTTAAATCCAACGTAGGGTAAGTTATTCAATAACGTTATATCTAAGGTAGGGTAAGTTCTCCAATACCGTTATATCTAAGGTAGAGTAAGTTCTCCAATAACGCTATATCTAAGGTAGGGTAAGTTCTCCAATAACGTTATATATAAGGTAGGGTAAGTTCTCAAATAACGTTATATATAAGGTTGGGTAAGTTATCCAATAACGTTATATCTAAGGTAGGATAAGTTCTCCAATAACGTTATATATAAGGTAGGGTAAGTTCTCCAATAGCGTTATATCTAAGGAAGAGTAAGTTCTTCAATAACGTTATATCTAAGGTAGGGTAAGTTCTCCAATAACGCTATATATATAAGGTAGGATAAGTTATCCAATAACGTTATATATAAGGTAGGGTAAGTTCTCCAATAACGTTATATCTAAGGTAAAGTAATTTATTCATTAACGTTATATCTAAGGTAGGGTAAGTTCTCCAATAGCGTTATATCTAAGATAGGGTAAGTTATCCAATAACGTTATATATAAGGCAGGGTAAGTTATCCAATAGTGTTATATATAAGGTAGGGCAAGTTCTTCAATAAGGTTATGTCTAAGGCAGGGTAAGTTCTCCAACAACGTTACATCTAATGTAGGGCAAGTTCTCCAATAGCATTATATCTAAGGTAGCGTAAGTTCTCCAATAACGTTAAATATAAGGTAGGGTAAGTTCTCAAATAGGGTTATATCTAAGGTGGGTAAGTTCTCTAATAGTGCTATATCTAAGGTAAGGTAAGTTCTCCAATAGCGTTTTATCTAAGGTAGGGTAAGTTCTACAATAGTTTTATATCTAAGGTAGGGAAAGTTATCCAATACCGTTATATCTAGGGGTAGGGCAAGTTCTCCAATAGCGTTATATCTAAAGTAGGGTAGGTTTTACAATAGTGATATTTAAGGTAGGGTAAGTTCTCCAATAATGTTATATATATGGTAGGGTAAGTTCTCCAATAACGTTATATCTAAGGTAGGGTAACTTATTCAATAATGTTATATCTAGGGTAGGTTAAGTTATTCAATATCGTTATATCTAAGGTTGGGTAAGTTCTCCAATAACGTTATTTCTAAGGTAGGGCAAGTTATTCAATAACGTTATATCTAAGGTAGGGTAAGTTCTCCAATAACGTTATATATAAGGTAGGGTAAGTTCTCCAATACTGATGCATCTAAGGTAGGGTAAGTTATCCAATAACGTCATGTCTAAGGTAGAGTAAGTTCTCCAATAACGTTATATCTAGGGTAGAGTAAGTTCTTCAATATCGTTATATATAAGGTAGGGTAAGTTATCCAATAGTGTTATATATTAGGTATGGTAAGTTCTTCAATAACGTTATATCTAAGGAAGAGTAAGTTCTTCAATAACGTTATATCTAAGGTAGAGTAAGGTCTCCAATAACTTTATATCTAAGGTAGGGTAAGTTATCCAATAATGTTATATCTAAGGTAGGGTAAGTACTCCAATAACGTTATGTCTAAGGTAAGGTAATTTATTCAATAACGTTATATCTAAGGTAGGGTAAGTTCTCCAATAGCGTTATATCTAGGGTAGGGTAAGTTCTTCAATAACGTTATATATAAGGTAGGGTAAGTTATCCAATAGTGTTATATATAAGGTAGGGTAAGTTCTCCAATAACGTTATATCTAAGGTAGGGTAAGTTATCCAATAGTGTTATATCTAAGGTAGGGTAAGTTCTCCAATAACGTTATATATAAGGTAGGGTAAGTTCTTCAATAACGTTATATCTAAGGCAGGGTAAGTTATCCAATAATGTTATATCTAATGTAGGGCAAGTTCTCCAATAGCGTTATGTCTAAGGTAGGGTAAGTTCTCCAATAGTGTTACATCTAAGGTAGGGTAAGTTATCCAATAACGTTATATCTAAGGTAGGGTAAGTTATCCAATAACGTTATATCTAAGGTAGGGTAAGTTCTCCAATAACGTTATATCTAAGGTAGGGTAAGTTATCCAATAACGTTATATCTAAGGTAGGGTAAGTTCTCCAATAACGTTATATCTAAGGTAGGGTAAGTTCTCCAATAACGTTATATCTAAGGTAGAGTAAGTTCTCCAATAGTGTTATATCTGAGGTAGGGTGAGTTCTCCAGTAACGTTATATCTAAGGTAGGGTAAATTTCATCTACACACCAAAGAAGAGCCAATCAGAACCAACGACTGTCCGTTGGGTGACGAATATAAGTTTTGAAGGACAGCCAATCAGTAACCCACTCATTTGGAAATTCCGATGGATTCGAGGTCAATGACGTTTCGTATTTATTCATAAATTCTTTTGAACAGAGCCGATGGGATGACATATCAAGGCATATTCGAAGGGTGAATGGAGAAGTCGACTCGGGAATGAAGAAGCTATTAATCAAGGTTGTCGCAACCTCTACACTGTGAGCAGGTCAAACACGCCTCCTCAAAAGATCTCAAAACAGCCGAGTGTAACAAAGCTACAGGGAATTATATGGACTGTCTCAAGCGGATTCAAATATCAACAGAGACACTTAAAACCTTCATACAGGTTCAAACAGATTCTGATTTATTGTAGATTTACCGAATGTCTGATGCTATTTTCCAGTCAGTATTTTTTCACGCCGCTCGGTATTTGCACGGTATAATTAAGGCCCGAGTTACACCATTGGAGAGATGCGTTGTCAGGGTTCTGGCCACTGGACAAATCCGCAGGTCAAACAAATGACCTCTCGAGCCAATACGAGCTGACCATGTGTTGTAACAATAGACAGGAGTTTCCTTAAGATTTGCCGTTTGTGCTCGGACAATGGTGGTCGTGTGAAAATGTCCGAAGCGATCAAACGCAAACAAACCTCGGAAAAGGTTTTTCCAAAGAACCAATTTGAAATGTTACGTAAACTGTTGAGGGATTTCAAGCTTGGCTGAGCAAAAACCTAATTTCCTGTATCAACGAACCAGGTGTGAAGTCTCGAATATAAGACGGACTACTTAACACAAACCACTTTCAGCTCTTTCGATTTCCTCCTCCCCCCCCCACCCAGAATTAGCTGTACACATGCATCTTAACCTTTTCTTCATCACATGCATCGGTCGTAATTTGATTGTAATTTTGAGTGGCGGCTAAGGCCACTATCTGGTACGATTTTGTAACTTCCTTATCAGGCCTACCATTACACGCAGAATTCAAAATAACGAAATAAAATTTATGGGATAACAGGTGATAACGCAATGTTATAGGGAAGTTTTTTTTGTCTTGGGACTACACTAAACCATTTCGATGTTTTCAATAGTCTCTGAACAAATAAAAATGTCACAATCGGAACTAAAACTCCAAACTGATATCCGAAAGTATATTTTTAAAAAAAGGGAGTGTTTCGAAAAATCAAAAGTGGGGACGATTGAGTTGTCACCAGCTTTGGGGTTTCAAAACTCAAGAAATGGTGGCAACTGCAACGTTTGATGTTTCGAAACACCGTGACCGAGTGGTGTTTCAAAACACTAAAAACGGTAGTTTACACCAATTCGGGTGCTTCGAAAAAACGCTACCGCTATTGTGTCGAAACACTTCCTTTTTACAGTATATATACAATTGCACAGGAGGATTCAACTGAGAATATTCCAAGTCTGATTTTGCTTCAAAATTTTGCCGAACACGTGCGAGAAATGTAGATATTCTCGAAAATATTCCTTTCTCTTAATTAGAGTGCCGTTGATGAAGTTCTATCCTCTATAAAAAAAAACAACAAACGCATACGAGCTAGAAGTGACACGAACAAACTGACATGAAAACTTAAAAAAAAGAAAAGAAATTATTTCAGTAACGTTATCTTTACCACTGTTTTTGACCTTTGATGCTTGGCTAAAAGTCTTGAACCGAGCAGAAAACTTGTCGGCAGTGTGCAAGGCTTTGCACCGCTCCGTGAAAACAGGCGAGTAAACAAGCCGAGATATAGGCGCGCAAATAATTGAAAATTACTTCCAAGCGGCCTGAAAGCCTAGCTAGTTTAATAATCGAAATTAGAAAAAATGCTCTTTAAAATTTTGCTTCAATATGTTTGACACATGCATGCATTCTCTCGCGAGCATCAACGTGCAGAATTCCCATAAACACATAAGTCGCGTTCTTTGTCGCATTTCGACAGATACCGGGTACGCATCGAGAATGATGGCAGGCCTATTGCTTTTCCTGACGACGAAGGCTAAATTAGATGATTATACGCTGGACCATACACGGTCCATGATTATACCGAGTGTTTGTCGAAGCTAGGAGAAAAGTGAAACTCATTTGAAGAAGGAAATGGGAATTATGCAATATTATTCGGCCCCATGTTTACTCCACGCAAAGCCGGGCAGTTGAAAACAGCGCTTTCGCAAAGAACACACACCTGCGACGGATAGGGAATTTAGAATTGTTCCTTTCGTTCGTGTATGCTTCGGTGTACATGAAAGCATTAGACCAACAACACAGCATCAATTAGGCGAGGCCGTTCCATTTGGAAGAAAATAATGAAGTCCGTATATTGAGCTTCAGTTCTTCTTTAGGAATTTTATTTTGAGAATATTTGTTTTTGTTTGCCAAAGCATTATATATCATTATATCAAGAATATACCTGAAGACGTTTGAACGAAAGACTCGATCCACCTGCAACTTTATTAACGGGGAGTTAAGTAACTCGCTTTTGTGAAAACCCGCGAATTCCAATTCTATTCGCACGCATGAGTGGTCGTGACAATGCAAATATCGACTATGATATATTCTGGTTGTTATTTGCTTTATCCACAATTCCTGATTGTGCTTTTGACCGTTTTCGAGTGGTTCGCGCCCCACTCGAGTCGATTTGAATGCCACGATCTCGCAGGTGTGGGCGCTTTGTGTACGAAATCGAACCATGGAAAAACTTTCACACGGTGAATATAGTTTTGTATATACCATTCGATTGTATGTAAATAGAGCGAGAGAAAATGGACATTCTCTTATAACGATATTCAAGGTATAGGCCTATATACTGATAGACTAAACCAACATAGAGAGGTATAACCATGTGCTTACAAAGTCCCCTGTTACACTCATTTAATCGATGTCGGACCTTTACGTCTCTCACTCTCCAATAGTGAAAGTAAGGAACCTATTAAGGTATGGCGCGGATTAATTGAGCGTATCAATCTGTTAGTTTGGCCGCGCTCCTGTGACCCAGGGGAGGTAACTCTGAAACACGTTGGTCTTTCAAATATTACTAATTACAAAATATACTGTGATGAAATTTATATCATTAAACAGGATTAAACACTTCTGTTTCACGCTGTTTTCAGCTATCTCAATGTGGATTATGTAATAGAAGTTCGTTGAATCAGAAAATGCGCGTGCACTTTGTTGTTTTATGATAGGGACGGGGTGGGTGTGGGGGTGTCTTGTAGCATCTTTACACTGTCAGACCTGAACATCAATCTGTATGCATCAAAATCAAATCGCGTAAGCCGGTTTCAAATTTTGTTTTAAATTTGCGGAGATAGGGGCCTGTAA
Source organism: Hanleya hanleyi (assembly GCA_036873755.1). Taxonomy (NCBI): domain Eukaryota; kingdom Metazoa; phylum Mollusca; class Polyplacophora; order Lepidopleurida; family Hanleyidae; genus Hanleya; species Hanleya hanleyi. The sequence goes on along the minus strand of JAVTVY010027371.1, from coordinate 50,088 downwards.
TAATTCAGATTACCAGTCATGGCATCGATCAACTAACTGATGGTGCAGGATTGTTTTTATATTTTTTTTTATTTATGCTTTCTCTCTATTGGCGGATCGGAACTTGTATGAGGAAGAAAGTTAGCTGAAGTTTGAAATGGAATGCTAATTTCACGATAGACATGAGAAAGGAGATTAAGTCGGCTTGACAAGAGCATCTTTATGAGATTGGACGATCCTCGTTCCGCCATTACGGACAGAGCTTAGTCACAGTATCGGGAAATATCTTACTCATTATCTGGTATTAATGAACAAGGGGACCGTTCGATCCCCGAGGGGACTAATCGGGCAGTGTCCCGCTGTCAAACCGGGGAAAACTTTGTCACCCGCTTTATAGATCGACCATACATCACCGTTGCTGTCAATTCGATATGGTAACAGCTTGGTCTTATGGTTATTGACTGTCGCACGCTCTTAAGGACTATCTCGTTTGAATACTTTAGGCATATTAAGGAGAACGTTGTCATTTTAATGGAAAATGTTTCGAAATTCTGTACTGCAACTGACCTTACATGTTCTTATAATTATACATGGAATTTAATGATTATTTGTTATTAAGTTTATAGTCCAGTTTAGTCACTGACAGTGAAATTATCAAGCATCATAAAACTTAACCATTCCATTCAAACGTTTGCTCGTCTCCACATAAACAAGCAAGTATGTATACCGTTATTCGGGAAAAAACCGTCCAGTATATGCAACCTGATGTGTGAGGATAACTTTCTGAGTTTTTGTACGGTTTTGATCCAATGCTTTTGGGTATTGACGCGTTGTACCCAATATTATTGGATCAAAAATGTTTGGTTCAATTTCGAAAATGTTGGGTCAGCGGTCATTTTGGCAGATCACGTGCAGCCTCAAAAATCCCAATAGTTTGGGTCATAATAAATTGGACTCTTTTGAGGTCAGATACCTTTCGACCCAATATTGTTGGGTACCCAATACTGTTGGCATATAATCAAACAATTCGTGGTGTTATCTCCTTTAAAAACATTTTTGGCATTTTGTTTCCTTCTGAACACTTCCTTAACCAGTTTTGGCTTTTTGGCTCTTTTCTGAACACTTCTTAAACCAATTTTGGCTCTTTGGTTCTTTTCTGAACACTTTTTAACCCAGTTTTGATATTTTGGTTCATTCAGGAATACTTCTTAAACTACTTTTGGCTTAGTGTTCTTTTCTGGACACTTCTTAGACCAGTTTAGGTTTTTGGCTTCTTTTCTGAAGGCTTCTGGCGCCAGGTTTGGCTTTTTAGTTCATTTCTGAACACTTCTTAATTTGGTTCACGAGCTATTTTCGTATAAGAATATTATGTGAATTCCGGTGTAAAATGTAGAAAATACGCAAACATCTCCATTATTCGTCTGACTAAGCGTTTTTCTGGCTACAAAAATTTATATAAAAAAATGGCTTATTTATACAACTAACATACAGGCGCACATCTTAGCGCAACTCCCCCTTTCTTTAAACGACCAATGCGTCTTGCTCATAAGAGCTAGTTACATGTTTCAATCGTCTGTATTGAATTTGGTCTAAAATACTTTGCGGATTTGTACCTCTCCTATGTTAGGATGTATGTCCACTCTATAACAGCCAATCAATGCTATTAATTTAATCAAGAAGACATTGTCTGTAGGCCCATTTTATACGAGACTTTTAATAGCAGCTCTAAGCAGAACCATACAGGCATTCCGAGTCCTTAAAGAAATGAGCGATCTCAAATCTTCCGCGGCGTTGTTCGGGTCAGCAATGGAAGATCCGATGGAATGTCTTTCGTGTGTCACGACTCCCCAAGGGATCGGGCGTTTAATAAACCCATGATTGCATCGTTCGGGTTGATATGGCAGCGGCGATGGGGCTTTGGGAGATATTTAATGGTTGCAATCGCCCGGTGACGGGACTGGTGTCAGCCTGTGATAAAGCCCCGACAATAAGAGGCTGCACCCGGACTCATCTGAAAAAAGGGACATCGATAAACATCAAATGACCAACAACTCCGAGAAGGATGAAGTAATAAAGCGCTGATGGAGCGCTGATTCATTCTTGGACCATCTTCGAATTCTGACGCGAAAGTTCCCAAAGTTTTTCCAGAAAAAAATGAAATGGGTTCTGTCGTCTGCAGAGATTTATGGTGTGAAGGGTACCACGATTGTTCATTTTCCTTGCAAAATTTCCACAGAAAATTAATAGCTCGAAAATATTGCGACGCATGATAGCAATTGTAACAAAGATATTCACTATACCAGACGAGCATAAGACTGGTAGTAATGGACATCTGACTATGCTGGAGTATATCCGTACTTGGAGAAATAGGCTAAACATTTCAAGAATTTCGAAGAAAAGTGAAAATGACGGCATGTTTATCGTTAACTATAAATATAGCTGTTCCGAAGCATTCAACGATCTAATTGATATAAGGAAAACTTTTGTAACCCTTTGTACAGAGATGGTTAAAAGTGTGCATTCTCCGCTACAGTTTTTATATCATTTTCACAACGCCAAATTTCCTTGACGAAACCTTGACAATTTTGGCTAGTATAGACCGCGTTCTGTCAATTTTCACGTTATATTTTGAACGCAAAGAATACGTTAGTTCTTGGCTATATGGGTACCATACATGCAGCTTCTCTGTGTCAGCCAATCAGATCAGAGTGAGTATCAAAAACAATGTGGACTAAATGCTAAGATGCCACCTAATTGGTTGATATTGACTGAAGTGGACTGATGAAGTAGTAAACCATGGCAGCTGTGTTTGCACCATGCTTTCATAATTAATCAGCTGTAATTCACTGATTTTTCCACACGATTTTGGGGATGATCCCTATCATTTCAAAATCGCACTGCATGGAGGACTGCCACTGCCAAATTGCGGGGTACTCGAATTCTGAGCAATATAGAACGGATCGGCATGCATTATTTCACTTTTACTTCTTCTTTTTTTTCTACTGTGTCCCAAGCGTCAAACCATTTAAAAGCAAAATCGGATATTTCCGTGAGATTTAGGTAATTAGTCCTTCAGATTTATATGGTCGTGAATGGGGAACATAAATGGATCCCATTGCATGAAACAGTCCGTCGCTTTTAGACAAGAGAGTCTTAATAGTATTATACGACGAGAAGAGAAACGTTGTCATCTCACACTGTGGTCGCATGAAACAAGTGATCTGATTGGTCAAGGAACCTTCGAGGTATTAACGATGATGCATATACAGGCTACCGGTACATTGACTTCCTCGGCCTATGGGCTATAATTTCTTAAATAATTAGATTGGAATTAGTGACCAATCTTTTATGATAGAAAATCAATCTATTACATTGGAAATCTCAGTTAGATTGAATTTTCAGTCTACAATGTATTCATTTTGTTATTTTTCAATCTAATAGATTGAAAATAATTCTAATCGTATCGAAATATTGACCAGGTTAGGGGAATCCCGCTCTCTAAAATGGAGGTCAAAAAGGTAGTTTTCGCTCATTAAATCAGTTCACATAATGAATTCAGCAAAATCCTATTGAGGCGCATATCACAGGCCCGCAAAACAAAGAGTTTTGGGGGGTGTGGACGATGGTATTACGGTGAAGTGTCGAAATATGGGGTCTCTATATATATAAACCCATGCTTTATATAAAATCACAACAGCATGGGGTTATATATAGAGACCCCATATTTCGACACTTCACCGTAATACCACCGTCCATCCCCCCCCCCCCCCCCCCCCCCAAGCTCTTGTTTTGCGGGCCTGTGAGACATCTCTATCCGCATTAAATGGTACGGTATAGTAAAAAAGTAAGTTGTCATATATCTAATTTGCATAATAATAGGCCAAACATCCTTTGCGCTGTTTAAACAACACTGGCTGGTTCTTCACATGGCAAATTAATTTTATGACATGAAACAATAGATAAATCAATGTGCCTGAAATTTTAATGCATTGGTTCAAAAGAAATCAAAAGTTATTGAGCAAAAACGACCTTTTTACCTCCATTTTTGAGAGCGGGATCGGCCTAACCTATGGGCATTTGCCCCAAATTCTAATCTTCTCTGAATAAAATGCAAATCTTTCCGTGCCGTAGAAATTATTTTCAATCTCTCTATCGATCTATTGAAAAAAAAGAAAACACAATAATTCAATATAGAACTGGAATGAACCGAAATCTCCCATCTAATAGAAGAGATTGATCATTAATTTCAGTCTAATTATTTAAGAAATTATATATGAGTCTTTCATGTTACTCGAGTTTCAATGTCCTTCAATCGAGGATATTAGTTTGGCTAACATGCATAAGTATATATTTGTGTTATATGACTGTTTGGAGTGCTCACGTGATCGGTTCATGGTGCATGGTTCTTGGTTCTTGGTCCCTGTGGGGAATGGGGGTGTTCGATAGGAGATGGAACTTGAGCTATCGCCGACAGGCCTCATCTCCGGGAACTGACACTGGGGTAACACAGTCTCCATTCCGTATTTCATCTAATCATTGACAGTCATATTGAGGGAGGGGATAACTTGATTCCAATGTATTACTGTTTGCTCCAATGTGGGCGCATGATTTGGCAAAATATATTCTGTTCTATTCACGATTTCATCCGTTTCAGCATCTCCACCAAAAAAGTTCCCGCCTCTGACTGTGCATTGGATGCCCTGTAGCAACTACTGTAATAATGACACAATTGTCGCAAATGCGGTAATAATTGTGTCATAAGCAGTTGTCAGGTCGCCAGCTAATGTCGTAATTGCGTCATTAGCAGGCAACTCTGCATGCAGTCAACCGCTATTGTCGCAATCGCGACATTAGCGAGCGACTCTACATAACGACTAATGAGGCAGTTACGACAATTGTGTCATTAGTAGTTGCTATTGTAATTTCTCATTGTCGTACTTGCGACATTGACGATTAACAGGATACATCTCCAACCGTAATTTCACAACAACGAGTTTTTGTAACCTATTTAGGGGACCAGTAGGCTTAATTATCTCATATGAATACATGTACATATGGTATCTACGTTTCCATGCGGAATTAGGGCCTTGTCGGAAGATCACAAGATATATACTGATGACCTTGAACTTTTGATTTGACCCCGTCACCTGTGCGTTGACCTATGATCTCGATTTTGACCTTGACCTTTACTTTGCCCTAATTTTGTTCATTTAATGGGTTACAATGTGTAATGTGCATATTTTCGCTACCGGGTACTATATACAACCGAGACTTCTTATATTTCGCCACTCACTATTCCTAGCATCCCTCTATTGCAAAATATCCCTGATAGTTATACTGGACCGACAAATGACACACTGATCTAGACATGTTTCTAGAAATGTTCGACCCTTCAAGGTCATTTTCGAGGTCAAGGTCAATCTGACCTCGAATTCGTGATCAGTGACCTCGATAATACTTTAGAACGAAGCTTGGATCACATACTCGAAACTTTTTGTTGCGATCCAAAATTTCACCTCGGGGTTTGTTTCTTTTTTGGTCAAAAAACCCCCCAAACTAATGGAAGTTTATTTTCTCCGATTAACCTCAAACTTCGTCTTAAATTCATGTAAGCCATAATTTGATTAATGGATATATCAAAGATTTAGTCATACATCATGTTTGATATACCTCTTCCTCAAACAATTACTGGTCCTCAGTTGTGACAATAAGCGTCAACATGCTCGCTACCACTTTTTTGAGTGACAGAATCGCCTGATATTGTCACAACGCTGTTGTGAAATTGGCTGGCGACCTGACAACCGCTAATGACACACTTGCCACAATTGCGACAATTCTGTCATTAGTAATTGCTACAATGACCTTTTTCATTGTTTTTGTTTACACGGGAAAACTGTAACAGTACAGTATAAGGGAGTAGTAACTGATGGGTTACTGCGTTCTTACTGAACATCTACGTTTAGTTATGGCAGAAGCAAATTATAGAAGTGTATATCATGAGATCAGACTATTTACACGGCAGTGGCACTCATCAACAGCCTATGACACTCTTGTATTCGTGTTTGAGTTGACAAAGGTCACTGATGCCGTATAAAGTAACAACAGGCGGTGCGTGAGTTTGTCGCTAAAAAGCCATGCCCAGTTAAATTGTCGAATGATAAACCACACACACCTCTATGACCGTAAATGGCGTTATTGACCTATATGCCAGTGAACACGAATAGAATACATTATGACCTCTCCCTAAGTAATTGAGTCCCAGTACATGGAAGCGTGATGTAATATCAATATCACGGAGTAATGGAAGTTCACTTTGTTATGCATGCTGCGAAAGAGAAAAACATATGCAGACTGGTTAACTATTGAGTTTTGACAAACTCCAAAGTAAACGACTAATTAAAATAGACATACTTTAGTTATTTTGCTTCTGGTTATAGAAACACTATATTACAGAGCAGAAGCTGAATGGTACTCTACAGTAAGATGTAGGAATCGCTTAATTTGATGGTCGACCGTTCATCTTTCATGTAACTGTCATGGGCACAATACAGCACAGGTTAATGATATTCATTTTACGCATCAGACATTCGGATTTCCATTGGGCTTTTATAGATACAAAAGGGCTATTCTCCAGTTTCGAAGCGCTTGATTGGTCAATTCAAGTTTTCAAAATGAAATCCTGGATTTTCATTGGCTCATGGAGACAGTTGAAATAAAATCCAACCAATCACAGAGCTTCTGTAAAGGTTCTCATTCCCCATTAACTTTTTTCCTCTAAAGACAAACATCTCACTTCCTCTTACAATCTTTCGGGGAAATATTGGTCTTTTGACCGATCTGGAATAGCCTGCATGGCCCTCAGGCTATATTTCTTATCGCGCGCACCTTTTCTACCGTTGATAGCACGGTTAATTCTCCATTTTCGCAGCTCTACAGCTCGGCCCCTTCATTTCCTTTCTACCCGTCATATTAGGAATTTTATTGAATTTTTCTCGATCAAGTGAGTCAAAGTAGATTTGACAGATACCGCTGGAGCTCGAGCAAGGAGCACTAAGCCCCGATGGTCTCGATTGGAACGCTGATCTTCCTTCCCGCGATGTTGCTGAGCGGGAGGCGAGATCCGTTCTGACTATATGCTCTAGCCCTTCATTAGAGGCGCTGATCCGCCCGAAGGACGGCTGGAAAAAGTAATGCAACGACCACTGACTAAGCCTCTATTTGTCAATTAAGAAATGATTCACTCAATGCAAAGCAGAACGCTAAATTTACATCGATTTCCACTTGAGGCCAACGACAATCTTCTGTAGGATTCATCTTCGAGCTAGTGTTATAGCCGCATAGCTTCACTCTGCATCGGTATTCAGCTCGCCGAGGCCGAGACCATTCAATGAATACGAAATGATGATGGAAAATAGACAGGAAAAACACACTTGATCAAATTGCCTTCCAATAAAGAAATGATATCATTTACATGTGCGCTCCGTTACCCGTTCATCTGCACTGTCCATCTGTCCATCATCCCTCCATCCATCTGTCTATCCGCTTCAGCGTGAATTATGTTTTAGATTATTTCAAAGAACATCTACACTCTAAGACTTGTTTTTTTCTTTTTATTTTAATCTAGTTATTGGTCTTTTAGTGGTTCTCTGAAACCTAAATGAACGTTTTGCATGCCGAAGTAATTTTTTTCTCCAAAAATCGAAATTGGTATACGGTATACGACAACATATTGTCGTGTATAGAGAACCAATTCCGGATTTTTTGGAAAACCTAATTTCGTCGGTATTTGACCTGCAAAAATTTCGTTTCGATATTCAGAGAACCATTGAAAAACGAATATCTGTGAAAAACCACGAAAAACCAACTATCTTAAGAGCGTGTATACAGCAATTGGAGTTCTGTAATTCTGCGAAAATAACACCAATAAAAAGAAGCCATCCAATAATATTATCAGGTATATGCCTGGACTCGTTTTGGCTGCGATAGAGCAGCATCGGTGAACGGCAAAGATCACAGATGGACTCACGAAGGGAGATATTTAGGACTTTGATATAAGCGGCCTTGTTGAATGGCGTGGCAAGGGTCGACTTTTCTGGACATCCCCTTTAAGCGAAGCATTTCACTGAAAGAAGAATAAACAGGTACCGATATGAAAATGCTATCCTATGGAGAGAGTTAAAATAGTAATAATGAAAACTATTGCCGAACTGACCGGAGAGTCGAGTACGGTATTTTAATTACTCTCAAAACTATATTGTGTACAAACAGTACTGGTACACAAAATTATATGGAAAATATTATCATACGCAGTGGTGAGTACCTTATTTTTTCGAAAGAATTAGTCAGAAAGTACAAAACAGCGTGTATAAAAAGGTGCCATAAACACCACTGTGCACGATGAGTTTTGTCACACTTCTGTGTACCTTTGGTAGGCAGTAGATTTGAGAGTGAATCTGCATTGACTCAAATGGACCGTTCTCTTTCTTTTAAGGCATGTACACATATTTTTGTTGATTTATTCTATCTTCATACCCAAGTCTGCTTCTCTTTTTACGCTTCGAATCAGCCTTGATTGATCTCGTCATCTAAAGTATTCAAAACCCGAGGTGTAGATTTCATCTACAATCTAGAGATGAGCCAATCAGAACCTACATGACGACTGTTTGTTGTGTGACGTATTCTCTCAGTAGTTACGTCGTTCCTCCTAATATGGCGTTAGGTGTGGCCAGATACATAGGACAGCCAATCGATTCCCTAATAATTCGGCCCATTTCGAAATTCAAATTGATTTGAGGTCATAGACTTTTTGTGTCTATCTATAAAAATTTTTGGACAAAGCTGAAGGGCGAATACCATTTGCGTACACTTCGCCATCCATAAGATGGCTTGCGAATCGTATGTCTCCACTATCGCCGAGCGATATCCGGTATTTTACCGGATTCTGTTCGGCGTTCATCCGGCTGAGAACAGACTGGAGAAATCTGATAAATTACAGGTTTTCATACCACTTCGGAAACAGATATTGCCTGGGCTTACAAAACACATAGGTATGAATAACTTTCGTATCATCCAAGAGGTGTGGAAGATCTGTAATTTTGAACAAGTAGGACATCACATGACTCGAAAATGGCGGGTTACGTTGGGGTTACGTCGGTAGACAAGCACTACCAGGCATTCATTTCGTTCTGCTTTGCGCCTCTCCATTTAACGCTGTAAGGGTCTCACGGACTGTGCCGAAGTTGACCCGAGGTCATCTGTTGCCACAGTGAACGAACATGGCGACCGTCTAACTGGGCGAGTTAATATCAGTCGCTATTCACCGATATATATTTCCGCAACATATAGTTCTAGGGTAATTTGTCCAAAAGCTGCCTTCAAACTGTGTGAAACTGGCGTTTTGAAATACCTTGAATAACTGTTTAGTGTATTTCGAGATAAATATGCATTTTGCGATCAGTAAAGCAGTCAGATAGAACAGTTCTTTGTTTTTACATGGAGTTAAAAGTCTTTTAACTCCATGGTTTTTACAAGAATACTGTAAAAAATGGCGAGACCCCTACAGGGGTAAATGCAGCGTAGCGCAAAGCATCCTGGGAGAGGATGGTCGGTATATTTAGCTGATTGTCTGATTGGCTGGCGAAGTCACGTGGTATTGATTTCTGGAAATTCCCTCTTGCAGTTGCCGAAAGTAGGCTGAACATGGATACACACGATCCTAGGGTCAGTCTTACCGCGTATAGATGACCCAGATGGTTACAGGTTGAGGCGAACACGTCAAGGCTAATTCGAAGTGGTAACGGAGAAGCCGACTTGTGTATGAAGATGGTTTATTATTTCTCAAGCTATAGCTAGAGCCACAGTTACTTTCGTGCCTGGTTATATTTATTAAAAAACAATGGGTTATGGGTAGGAGTACACGCAACTGTCGAAACCGGTCCTGTCACATGATACAAATAAGTAATACACATTTTGTCTGGGGACCTGGTCCTGTCAGAATGCCCATTTTGTCAGGGAACCTGGTCCTATCAGAATACAAATATGTCTGGGCACCTGGTCCTATCAGAATACACATCTTGTCTGTGGACCTGGTCCTATGAGAATACACTTCTTGTCTGGGGACCAGGTCCCGTCAGAATGCACATTTTGTCTGGGGACCTGGTCCTGTCAGAATACACATTTTGGCTGAGGACCTGGTCCTGTCAGAATGCACATTTTGTCTGGGGACCTGGTCCTGTCAGAATACACATATGTCTGGGCACCTGGTCCCATCAGAATACACATTCTGTCTGATGACCTGGTCCTATCAGAATACACATTTTGTCAGGAGACCTAGTCTTGTCAGAATATACATTTTGTCTGGAAAACTGGTCCTGGCAGAGGGCATTATACAACGTTTTATTATTATTATGTTCAATGTTTGTATGACACAACACATCTGGTTAATATAGTTACTTGATTGGCATTATAGAAAAACAGCCAATAAAGTGGTGGGTGAGGCGTAAATGGGGCGTGAACTTGGACTTCAGATTTTTGCCCCTTGACCTTCTAGCTTGGACGTTCGAATAACGGAGTAGCTCCACGATAGCCAGTAGTGACTTCAGAGAGGAGTGTGTGACGTCATCGGTGACGTCTTTAGTACTAGAAAAGCGCAGTTCTGGTGGAAATGTGTGTGCCAATGGCGGTTGTGATCTGGGGTGTAACTTTGGCAATACCCAGTCCAAATGTATTGAGCATGGTGTCTTATATAACCTCTCGTGATGTACAATGAGACTGGGCTGCTGGCCACGCGGACCGGTGAAGTCATGAATGCGCACGCGCACTTGGAGAGTAGTAGTGAAGAGGTATATTCGGATGCGCAGGGGAGTTTTTGGACGACCTATAATCCATTCGTGATCCAAATGTGACGTGCATGGTGTCAAATAGAAGACCTGGTTCAGTAGTAGCTTGTGTGCGTAGTACGTAGTTATATCTACTTCTTTGTTGCCGTGGTTACGGCATGCCCACAAGTACTTCAAGGCTGAAGACCAGGATGTGCTGGTGTATGACTTTATCGAAGACCATTTCAATGTACAAACCCCATTTTGGAATTGAGTTCTTGTTCTCACTTGATTGCTCTCACGTTGTTGATGCTTATTCAATAAAAAAATGAGATATAACCCAAAACCCTGCCTTGTGTGTTTTATTATAATGCGGTGGTACAATAGATTGCATTAAAAAATGAAGTCAGAAGTGGAAATCTAACCCACGCCTGCATGCGCAGACCTGGAGCAACCACAGGTGATCATATCGATCAAGTACCTAGGTACAAGAGTGTATGGAAGATGAACCTGCCGGTATCCTTGACAGGTTGAAAAAGAGGAATCCCGCAAAATTTCATAGTTTCCAAAAGTTCGATTGTGTTGAACTAACCGCATCAGCAAGCACTATAAATGCGAGCACGTTGGCTCATTTCAGCAGATATTCTGTCAACCCCCGCGATGTTTAATGTGCAACCTGTTGGAAGCCATTTATTCGTCTTGACAAAGAAGAGCTCATCACACATTCTTTTGTGGATTTTGCTCGAGTCCTCAAACGTACCTGGCAATTTTAGAAGATCGACCCACCACTTCGACTCGAGGAACCAAGGAGGTTGATCTAACGTCTCAAATTGTGGAGTCCCAGCGTCCAGAAGCCCACCCATTCGCCTTCCATTTCTACCCGGTGGGGTAATGGCTTACACACGGGTTCAAACAGTTTCCATCGGTTGTACCAAAAACAGATCATCTGTGTTGGTCGTCGTACTAACAGCGCCAGCTAACACTATACAGCAAGCGTTCTGATCCATCTCATACCACCACGATGTTCACTTGTACGACCTGCTCGAAGTCCTTGACACGTCTGCGGGACTTACAACGCCATGAGTCTGCCAGCCACGGCGCTTTTGCCCAGTATATCTGTACGATCTCTGGAGATACATTTAATCGTGTGGACAATTTACACTGCTATCAACGTTTACCCCATGGATCAGCGGCAAAGGAGGAATGTAAGGACACAGCTTCAAATGCCTCAGTCAGTTGCGGCGAAACCAATGCATACGTCAACTGTGACGCAGGCACGTTTGCGGGAGGAAGAACTCATAGATACCACCATCCCATCGTGGCAGAAGGTTAAGGCGCATCGACCCAACGATGCCCATAGGAATAAGTTGCCCATCGACCCAGCGCATAAAGGTGAAGGAGTCCACAGACCACATCGTCGAGAAGCCGTCGCGGCTGCCTTCGCTGCAGTATGGTCGTACGAGCGGCAGGTCGTAGACCCTGTCGGTTATTGCATGGGGCTCCCACGCATCCAAGTGAGGATTGTGAAATTATTTTTCAAACCGGAGTCAAACAAAATAGACGCCATCAGCGTATCGTTCATGGACGACACGTTTGAGGGTGGAGGCGCCCGTGGAGACCAGCATTGAGGCAGAGAATTGAGGAGGCCGATTCCCCGACTATCCCACCACACGAGCTGCATCCACCTTCCATTCAGAATTTGGGCGGACCTACGGATTCAGCCATGCCACCCCACGCTACTGATGATGTGTATTTCGTGGGTGATCCCCTGGACGTACTCAGCGAGGTTTTGCCCGATGCCCATCCATTGAGTGAGATGTACCGGGCCACTGGTCTACGATACGACAGCGTTTTTATCGTCAGCGCCCACTGCTAGACGTCTACAGTTTCCACCTGCTCGACCCCTCCAGTCTGCACAGCTACGTAGAAATCATTTTTAAGGATTAAGCCTCCGCCTTTTACCTGACTTTAGCCTTTTGGTATATCTTACGCCATAAAGAAACAGATCAACGCATAAAGGATGTCTGCTCTGGCGTGGGTGTCATCGCCACAGGGACAGGGTCAGTACTGTAACGGTGGCCAGTACTGTTAGACCGAAGAACCTTCGCTGTTCCCGGCGTAATCGCTCGTGGTCCATGGTCCTGGCATCGATGATGTTTGTCACAGACCAGTCAAAGTGATAGCACGCCCCTCTATCTAGTCAAATCACTCGAGTACCACATTACAAGATCTTCCATGATCTGGCGTCGTCCTTCATTATCTTCGCCAACTGCAAACATAGTCTGGACCACCGCTCGGTACCCCATTCCCGCATGCTATAGAGGAAACGTGTTTATATCCGTTCAAGGTGATCGTGCGCATGCATGTGCGCATGTGCATATCACCCCGATCATATGCTACGCAATAAGTGCTTCGCTAGAAACATGCTCAGTCATATGGGATAGTTTATTGAGTGCGCTCCGTGCGCTTTCTCTACTACTCCCCGAGTGCACATGCGCGTCGTGACGACACAGTCACACCTTGGCCAGGACATTTTATTGCTTCACAAACGTTCCATAGAATCTTCAAATTTGGAGCAAGTATGCACACATTCACGCATCCCAAACTGCGTTTTTTCTACTACTGATGACGTCACCGATAGCGTTACCTAGTCCTCCCTTCAGAGTCAATCCACAACGCCCATGGTCCACATGCCTATCCATATGCGCTAATGTATAGGGATATATAGACTCCTACTCTCCAGTGCGCCGCAATACCCTTTCTCCACTACTGACACCGAGTGCACATGACGTCACCGATCAAGGTCACCACCCTCATCGCATATTACACAACGAGATCTACGCCTCATCCACCATATAATCCAACGAGATTTGCTCTTTATGTAATACTAATGTCGCTCGCTGAAATGCTGTTCTTATGGTATAGAAAACGAGCATTATTTCGACTTACTCTCTCGACAGCAAAAATATATTACTCATCATGGCCCGTATATAGACGCTTCCGCAATAATACTCGCCCCCGTTTATAGCGTGGATAGCGTTTTTCCTATATTAATAATTGAGAATAACTATAAGTATAAAAGGTGCAAAATATGGCGAGAATTGAGTGGAAGGAGATGGGGACTGCAACGGCAACTTCTCGAAACACGAGATCATTCAAAGATCTGTGTAAGGATTGGCCTTGCCGGGGGAAACGGGGTGGTGGTGGGGGTAGCAGGTGGTGTTTTCAGCGTAGGAAACGTCAATAAATTAATTATAATAGGCCTGTCGTACTTTTTGAAACAGCAAAATAAATAAAAGCCTAATTGAAATTATATGGGCTAAGTCATCAAAACGAAATCTACGAGTCTTTCGTGGTTCATTGAGTTGCTAGCGACCTTGACCTTTGACCGTTTGACCTCAATCTTGTTACGCAATATATCGCTTCCCTCAAATGTCATATTTGTAGCCACGGATTTGTGATTTTCAAATGGTTTCCGGATTTTTTTCATCTCCAGTGGCCTTGACCTTCGATCTCAATACTGAGATTTCATTTTGGTTGATGAATCCGAGGGTTTCCTTAAGTTTTATCACTATGCAAATCCCTGGACTGGTGTCAGTTATAGCACAGACAATGTTTTCAACAATTCCCCGTTTTGGGTGCCACGGTGACGTTGATCTATGACCTATTGACCTCTATATCTGGAACCAGAAAAATCCGTCGAACGGGCTGAATACGAAAGTCGGGAGATGAAAGCGAACGATCGAGACGCGAATGTGCATTCTAGAGGGCTTCGCGAGCTATAGATGACGTAGCCCAAAAATACCCGCACTGTGAATAATCTAAGCCGCAATGTATCATTATCACTGCGACAGCCCTAAATATTTCATATAGTGTTATAAAGTTTCGGAATTTCACGGCTTTACAGTTGCGTACGTAATTTGAAACTTGCAATTACAGAAAATTCTGTTAACGTTATAATATCACCCTACAAGCCCGTAGGCTGGTTTGGCAACGGGGGGGTTCGGTAGAGAATATTGCGGAACTCTTAATGCGAGCGCCGCAGGCGCGAAGCCCGGCTAGGGGGGTCCGGGGGCATGCCCCCCCGTAAATTTTTAGAAAATTTAGATGCCATATGGCGCGTTCTGGCGCATTTTGACAGCATATTTTCGACATCCGCCAACTGCATTTTTTCCGACTGATAAATTCAGTATATGACTATAATCGACTCGTTGTGTGAATGATAATCTTGTTGACTGGGAGATGGTTAATATTCAACCATGGGAAACCCCCCTTTGATCAAGATTATTATCATTAACTCCTCACTCCGGTGTGGTGGCTAAGAGTGGGGATAAATGTCCCGTTTCCTATCTTTTTATTGAGTGAAGAGTGTCCTACCTCTGGAGATATCTGGAGAAGAGTGTCCTTGCACTCTTAATATGGGATATTGTTAGCCTCCACACCGGCCTGCCGATATATTTGTGCCATTTCAGTTCACACTTGTTACGATCTGGTAAAGAGATGGATGAATCACGCCAACAATTCCTCCGATTGAGCCATCCTATTATCAAGGAACTGGTCCATGTTTATTACTGTATATTTCGCCGCTATCTGTCATAAAGAAAATATGTCAACCAGCAAAGACTTGATCACGTTAAGAATAACAATGTACATCTTCTCTAGCCAAGTCGACGTACATCACGTTGCTCTGTACATTGCCTTGGCATACTTCTCTAGTAAAGTTGAAACGTGAATCCTCATCGATGAGTGGAATGCAGAGACGGCTTGCTGCATCCAATCAGAATGCGCGTTACGTACGGGTAGCAGTTGATTACCTGTATGGAGGTCCCCACTAATAACGAACTGTGTCGAATGTGTGGGGAAATTCTGCCGAAACAAAAAACAGGAGAAGCATTTTCACGGCCACTTTCGGTGTTCTGATCAGTTGAATCAGCTTTTGGGACGCGCTGCACGGTCGAACGATAACGAATCGCCTTACGAGTGTGGTCGACTTGAAATTGAAGGGGAACAACTCCTGGAGGCAAAAAGTCGCTCATCGTTAAAACTTCCGCTAGGTGGCGCAGAGCAGTACTCCTCTGCTACCAGCCAAGAATGTCAAGGCAGCGTAGAGAGCTTTGCGATGTAGTTGACTTGGCTGGTGAAGATGAACAATGTACAGCGCCGGCGGAAGCTCCCAAAAAGTGGGGGGGCTCGACTATCATAGCACTTTAGGCGAAGCTCCGCGCTCCTAGATGGCTGTCGACGCATTCTGGCCGATTTCGGGCATACAAAACGACGTATCATCACTATATAATCAACTGCATTTTGAAATTGTTTTTGTCATTTTTTCTCGTCATTTAGAAGAAAAATTGAGTTGATAACTTTTGAATTTAAAAGAAGTATTTTTTCCTTTCCAAAATTCGAACTATACGCAGTGATCTCGAAGTAACATTTCAGCAGAGGGTTGGAGAGCGCTGACGTGTTTGAAGAGAAATATGTGAACACAAAAAAAAGAAATAATATGAACGCAATTTTGATTTCTAAATTTGATAAGCAGATAATCGTCCAATAAAGCGAATGCAATTTCTATGTAAATTAACATCTAAAACAGTTATTGGTCATTGTGAACGGAACAGAAGAATGAGCAAATCAGAGCATTTAACCCAAACAGCAACGTGCCCCTCCAGTGCAAAGTCACCGCTCCATGAAAACCTGGCCTACAGGGCGGCGCGAAGCGCCGCGGGGGGGAAAACCGGCCTGTATATCTGGTCACATTAGGACCAAAATCATGAAAAAGTCACCCAGCTTTTGTTGAAACTGGGGGGGGGGCTGAGCCCCCACCCTCTCCAACTGAATGTGTAGCAATGCCAGGGAGGTCAATCGCTCCTGGCCCATGGATGCCCGCATGGAGGTCCTTCCGTGCACTCTGAATTTTTTTTCCCCCGGCAGCGGAACTCGGTATGCTCTGCGGGGGGGTGCGTACGCACCCCCCGAACCCCCCCAGCCTACGGGCCTATTTTTTTTTTTAAGGAGCAATTTTAGTGTTCGGGAAGTTAGCTGCCAGTTCACGGTTCACAGTTCACTATTCGGTTGTGAAGCTGGATGCCAGTTCACGGTTCACAGTTCACGATTCAAAGTATCGTAACAGCTGTAGACACCAATGGAAGTGGTTTAGAGTCACGAAACTTCGTACACTTATACTACGAGACCATATCTTCATGATGGTACCATTAGTTCCAAGATCCACCGCTAGGGGGCGAAAAGTGAACTGGCATCTGAATAAGTAACTGGACTGGTAGACACCCCTGTAAGTGGTTTAGAGCCACCAAACTTGGTACACCTATACTACGAGACAATACCTACATGATGGTACCATTAGTTCCAAGATCCACCGCTAGGGGGCGAATGGTGAACTGGCATCTGAATAAGTAACTGGACTGGTAGACACCCCTGTAAGTGGGTTAGAGCCACCAAACTTTGTACACATATTCTACGAGACAATACCTACATGATGGTACCATTAGTTCCAAGATCCACCGCTAGGGGGCGAATAGTGAACTGACATCTGAATAAGTAACTGGACTGGTAGACACCCCTGTAAGTGGTTTAGAGACACCAAACTTGGTACACATATACTATGGGACAATACCTACATGATGGTACCATTAGTTCCAAGATCCACCGCTAGGGGGCGAATAGTGAACTGACATCTGAATAAGTAACTGGACTGGTAGACATCCCTGTAAGTGATTTAGAGCCACCAAACTTGGTACACATATACTACGAGACAATACCTACATGATGGTACCATTAGTTCCAAGATCCACCGCTAGGGGGCGAATAGTGAACTGGCATCTGAATAAGTAACTGGACTGGTAGACACCCCTGTAAGTTGTTTAGGGCCACCAAACTTGGTAAACATATACTGCGAGACCATACCTTCAAGCTGATACCATTAGTTCCAAGATCCACTGCTAGGGGGCGAATAGTGAACTGGCATCTGAATAAGTAACTGGACTGGTAGACATCCCTGTAAGTGGTTTAGAGCCACCAAACTTGGTACACATATACTACGAGACAATACCTACATGATGGTACCATTAGTTCCAAGATCCACCGCTAGGGGGCGAATAGTGAACTGGCATCTGAATAAGTAACTGGACTGGTAGACACCCCTGTAAGTGGTTTAGAGCCACCAAACTTGGTAACATATACTGCGAGACCATACCTTCATGCTGGTACCATTAGTTCCAAGATCCACCGCTAGGGGCCGAATAGTGAACTGGCATCTGAATAAGTAACTGGACTGGTAGACATCCCTGTAAGTGATTTAGAGCCACCAAACTTGGTACACATATACTACGAGACAAAACCTACATGATGGTACCATTAGTTCCAAGATCCACCGCTAGGGGGCGAATAGTGAACTGGCATCTGAATAAGTAACTGGACTGGTAGACATCCCTGTAAGTGGTTTAGAGCCACCAAACTTGGTACACATATACTACGAGACAATACCTACATGATGGTACCATTAGTTCCAAGATCCACCGCTAGGGGGCGAATAGTGAACTGGCATCTGAATAAGTAACTGGACTGGTAGACACCCCTGTAAGTTGTTTAGGGCCACCAAACTTGGTAAACATATACTGCGAGACCATCCAGCTAATCCCACAAAGCGGTTCGCCGAGTGTGCCCAAGTCAGGATTTTTAAATGAAACGGCCGAGAGAATAAAACTGTGAAGGAGCGACTGTCATGGCTCGCTGGGGATATTACGTCCAGATGAAGTAAGGACATCGGTTATCCAGTATGAAGATACCAAGCTGAAGATTTTTACAATGAAAGCATTTCATAGAGGACCCGCTTTTAACACGAGCATCAGTTCTTACATTCAATAGACAGTTGTCGTCCATTAAAAATTTCCGCAACCATTTATTTATAATGGAAAGACCTAATTCATAAGACAATATCAGCACCAAACGCTGAGACGGAACAACTAATATATATAGAGAGATATATATATATACCCTAGTGCGTTTCTTACAAGAGAGAAGCGGTCAACAGTTTCCAACGAAACCCTCAACCCGTATCACTGATCGATCTGCTTTGATTGTGACGAATTTGTGTTTATGATATGAACACGATTTCTATCCCAGGGATAAGCGAACCGATTTATATAGCCCCCCTCCCCCCCTCCCCCCTCCTATACTATTGTACACCCTAGAATAGTAGTTGGGAAAGGGTAAGGTATATAAATCGGTATATATCGCCAGCTCATACAAAGAATGCATGATATCCGCTGCCATTGTTGTGTAAAAATGTCAGGAATAATTCTGTTCTTGAATGACCGTAATGAAATCCCAGGGGCTTGTTATATCCCAATAATATTGATAATAGCAGATTGTAGACTATTCAGATTTATTTCCTTCAAATAGAGTTAAAGTAGTCCGCTGGTGGTTTTGGGCTTTGGCAGCCATTTTCAATGTTTTTGCCGGTTATCAGGTTATCTCCCTTTCCTAGGTTAAGAGATAGGGATTTCCTTTAAAAGTCTTCTGGCCAAGAATTTTGCGAAGCAACATTCATCCAATTTGATACATTTTGATAGACATTGAGATTATCTTCAAACATTTAGAATATAAGAAAAAGTTTATAATATTTATATGATTTTCTCATGAATATGCTTCGAAATCAAGGCTATTCCCTATGTTTTCTGGGTTACAAATCTGTATCGAATGGAGCATGGGTCAATCTATTTAACAGTGTCTACATTTGACAGTGTCACCAACCTATATTTTTTTTCTTTGTTTTCCCTCATATTACACAACTATGAATGCAACAAAACACATTAATCACCAGCGGACATCGTTAAGGTAGATATATCACCTAGATATATGGATTATCCAAAGAAACATCGTCTATCTAGGCGTTTGAAACGGCCTAGAAAAGTGCATGTCACTCTGACATTCTTTTTTGGGACGATTCTAGTTGGCTTATTTTTTTTTGGTACTGAAATTAAATTTAATGACACCAGGGATATGGGATCCTTGATGACAGTAGTATAGTAAGAGGATTTCGAGTTACGTTTTCCAGGGAGGTAACTCTTGGTTCCTTTTTTTCCGCCAGGGGCGCTCTTGTAGGTATGACGTCACTTCCGGTCTAGGTGAATGGAGCGTGACCTGGAAACATGATAGGATATGTACTGACCTGTCGGTCGGTTTTTCCACAATGTCGTTCACCTCCGTGTCTTTTCGGTCACCTCCGTTGTGGGGTTTTTCCACAATGTCGTTCATCTTCGTGTCTCTTGGGTGATCTCCGTGTTTCTTCGATTATACAAGTGGGGTTTTTCCCACAATGTCGTTCACTTCCACGAAAAGACACGGAGGTGGCCGAAGACACACGGAGGCGCCCCAGGATGTCACGGAGGTGCCCGAAGACACACGGAGGTCACCGAAGATGTCACGGACACTCCCGAGTCTCTTCGGTCACCTCCCCAAGATACAAGTGGGGTTTTCCCCACAATGTCGTTCACTTCCGAGTCTCTTCGGTCACAAAATTAGTAGTAGGAAAAGGCTAAATTGCCTCTTATTTGTGGAGCGCTCACTTCCGGTTGTGTGGAGCGCTGCCCTCAGCCAATCAGAAGCGAGTATTTTGACCCGGTGCATTATGGGACATATCCAAGATGGCGGCGTCTGTCTTCTGGTTCAAGATGGCGGCACGTCCGGTGTTGAAAACTGACAATTTTGTTGGAATTTGGTCAACTGGTGTCGAAAACTGGACCTTGTATGGGTCCCGACACGTTTTGGGGTCTAGGTGGGCCACTAATGGACCGATGGGGTCGAGTGAGGTATCAATGTGAAGCCTATGTGAGGGGGCATCCCACTGGATGGATGTGGGGTCGGAATATCGTCATACTGCGCATGCGCAATAGACAAAGGGTATGAAAATAGACGTTTTGGGATCTAGGTGAGCCACTAATGAGCCGATGGAGTTGAGTGAGGTATCAATGTGAAGCATATGTGAGGGAGCATCCGATTGGACTAGTGTCTCGGCCGTTGTCAACATTCTGCGCATGCGCAGACAGGGAATTCTGGGAAAAGGTTGTGGAAATAGACGTTTTAGGGTTTAGGTGAGCCCCTAATGATCCTATGGTGTCGTATGAGGTCTTATTTTGAAGCTGTCGTGAGGGAGCATCCGCCTGGGCTAGTGTGTCGTTCGTTGTCAATAGTCTGCGCATGCGCAGTCTGACCGTAGTATAGAAATAGACGTGTTGGGTTTTAGGTGGGCCGCTATTGGGCCGATTGGATCGAGTGAGGTATCAATGTAAAGCATACGTGAGGGAGTATCCAACGGGCTGGGTGTGACGTGGAACTGACGTCATTCTGCGCATGCGCAGTAGAGAAAGTGTATGGAAATAGACATTTTGGCGCTGACATGGGTCACTATGGGTCCGATGGAGTCGTATGAGGTCTTATGTTGAAGCTCTCGTGGAGGAGCATCCAACTGGACTGATGGTTCATCCGTGTTCAATGGTCTGCGCATGCGCAGTCTGGTCGTAGTATAGAAAGCAGGCAATTTGGGGATGCGTGGGGGTGTGTTTTAACCCACCACTATGGGTCCATGGTTGTGGTTTGGTGGTGTGGGTTATGGGCACAGACGTCACTTCCGGGTTTCACTAAAACTACCTTCGAACACAGAAGAGTTCCAATTTTCCCCTTAGACGTAGGGTCCGGATGTTCAACATCCGGGGTTTTCCCGGCCCGGCCCGGGCTTTAGGGCACCGGAGCTATACCATGACACGTGGAGAAGATTTTCCAGGGGATCCAGGAGCGCCTCCGGCGCTGTAAACTTTGTTGTTGTTGCTCACTTTTTGCACTAACCAATCAGAATATTACGTATCACGGACTACACCCGTAGAGCTACGTATAGGCGCGCATGTGTGACATGGTCTATAAAACACGTCCCTCTGGATCCCACACCTTCATTTCTACGGTTGCAGAGCCATGACGGAGATTCAGCCCTATGCGACTCGCATTTTACAGCATGCCACCGTGGTTAATTCACTCACGGGTTACCGAGCAGTGGTTCGGTCCATGTTTGCAGATGGCGACGACAACGAGGGGCGACGCCAGATCCTGAAAGAGTTCACAGAAGCGGTCCTCGACAGAGTGCACACGATGGAGTGGTGTGCCATCACTCACCACTACTGGACTATGACAGCCATCCTTGATGCTCGGGCTATGGACAACGAGCGCTCACGCCGGAACCAGCGACGGCTGGTTGGCCTCACAATAGTCTTTGCCCTATTCACCCTGGCGCTGTGGCATTGGCAGTTGGACCTCACCATAAATACGAAAGACAGTCAGAGTGTGTGTCATTCACCGTCCGTCATTGGGTCAAGCATGTCACCTGTCCTACGAGCTATCCTTCCCCTTACACCCCGGGTGGGGTTACACGTCTATGAAGATAAAGTCACCCTCGTGGAAGACCGTGGAGATGTCTGCTGGTCGCGCGCTTTGACCGTATCGAATACGGTTACGCTACACCGTGACGGCTGGACCAAATTTAAACGGGTGTTGAGCGGTGAGCTCGACGGAAACCTCATCCACATAGACAATGCCATCTACGTATACCGTGGACCCTTCTTCCCACGCCTGGGCCGTTACCAAGACCCTACGCGAGGCTTCACCCAAGACCCCGATCTGTGGACAGCCTTCGAGAAAGTGGTGCCTATTGTGGACCAGCTGTTTACACCGGACGAGCGGTCAGCTGTTCAGTTGGAGTGGGCTCGTGCCCTGAGTGAAGCGGCGGCAGAACCCAATGAACAAATTACCAAACCTAGCAATGAAGCGGAGGCAGACGATGATGCCATTGATTATCCGACTAGACTCAGTCAGCCCAGTGACATGACCACCCGATCCTTTGATCTCACGGGGTTCTCCCTATAAATACGAGAGACAGTCAAATCTTGTACCATTCACGTACTGACCATGACGGAGCATATAATACGGGCGTATCTCAGCTTGACCCCCGAGGTCTTCCTGCACGTTTATGCGGATAAGGTCGATATCATGGAGGAGGTGGGAGACATCTGTGATGCGGACCTTACACAACCGTGCCCGGCTCACATTCGTCTGTGCCGAGAGGGCTGGACCAAATTCAAACGGGTGTTGTCTGGTGAACTGGACGGCGACCTCATCCACTTGTGTCACGATGTGTACATCCGACGCGGCCCCTTCTTTGCTCAATTGGCTCGGCTAGATGGGGGTACAGTCCATTTTACCCTTTACCCTGATCTATGGTCTGCATTGGAAGATGCCGTGGTAGATGTGGATCAAGTGCTTACGGAGGAAGATCGGTCTTCAACGAGTTGGACTGGTCATTTACCATGGACAATGTGCTGGCAGAAGCCAACGAAGAAAGTCAGAAAGAAACTCCGGCCCAAGATATACCCGTTATAAACAAACGATAGAGCCAGGATCCATCATCATTTGTCACCATGAAGAGCTGGGAGAAGGTGATGGATAACTTATAATACAGTCCCGACAATCAGACGGCCTATAGTGCATTGACGGCTCTCTATCGAGCGGCCAAACCCCAGGGATACAACGTGCTCAAGTCCGAGATTGGTTAAGAAAATAAGACACCTATACCTTACATCGAGCTGCCCGTCGCCATTTTCTACGGAACCGGGTCATCGTAGGAGGACTAGAAGCTCGATGGCAAGCGGATTTGGTCGATATGAGCGCCTTTGCCAAACACATCGATGGAAATCGGTATATCTTGACGTGCATCGATATCCTGTCGAAGTATGCGTGGGTGGTACCCATCCGGACGAAAACGGGGGGAATCTCATAGCGGCGTTCAAGGATATCTTCAAGACCGGGCGCAAACCCATGTATTTGCAAACCGACGAAGGCACGGAATTCCTCAACAGACCGCTCCAACAGTTTCTGAAAGCCCGGAAGATGTTTTTCTTCCATACGTACAACGAAACCAAGGCTTCCGTGGTGGAAAGGTTCAACAGGACATTCAAAGGCCGCAGGTATAAATATTTCACCTATAAGAATACAAGGCGGTACTTCGATGTTCTCCCGAAACTTGTGAGTGGTTACAATCGAGCCTATCAGCGGATTATAGCGAGAGCCCCCATTACCGTCACCCAACGCAATGAAGCCCAAGTCCGGCGTGTCTTGTACCCCAGGCAATCGCAGCGAACGACCAAAGAGGTGTACAAGTTCGGGGACCCTGTACGGATCAGTAAAGTCAAAGGTCAATTTGAGAAAAGTTACTTGCCCAACTGGAGCGATGAGCACTTCCTGATTAAACGGCGCCTACCCCGACAGCAGCGAGTCTATGAACTGGAAGATCTTCAAGGGGAACCGTTGCTAGGCACGTTTTACGAAACGGAATTACAGCCTGTCGTAAAAACACAGCAAGACTACTACACGGTGGAGCAGATTTTGAAAACGGGGCGTGGCAAACTGTTTCATTTCGTCAAATGGCAAGGCTGGCCCAGTTCCTTCAATTCTTGGGTGGCGGCCAACCAGGTGAAACGGCTATAAAGCCAGACACCACTACCGTCATCCTTCATTCCACGTTCGACCACGGTGCTATGGACAAGCAGCAGCTGCCTCTGAACACAGCGTCTCCCAAAACGCGCAAAGCCCAAGTGGGCTTGTGGTGATATTGCTAACCCTGCTGAGTGTGTTGTACGGAGGTGTGTTTTACGACGTAGCCTATGTCAGCACGCTACTTAACCAACTTAGAACTCCAGCTGTGAGTGGCAGTGAAACCAGTCTACAGATAGCACCAGTCACCTCCGTGATCGAAACGAGCCCAGTCATCACCACCACCACACCACGTGTACAAGCCACAACGAGCTCCACACCGAGTATACAGTCAACACCTACACCAAGTACACCCACTACGTGTGAAAACCCACCGGATTCCATCCCTTACAGTGAACAGACAACGACGACCGACGTTGTACCCACCACCATCACTCCAGTTCACTCGTACCAAATTTACAAGAGCGGGTTACCACGACAGCGGATACACCTCTAACCATGGACCCTCGGTGGCAGCATCCCTTCACTTGCGTCATCGCAGGACCGACGGGTTCCGGCAAAACGCACTTCGTCAGGAAGCTCCTTCAACACGCCGACAGCATGATCACCCCACCCATTGCCCGAGTCGTGTGGTGTTACGGAGAATGGCAGGCAGCGTAGCAGCAATGCCCCACATCACGTTCGTGGAAGGCCTACCTAACCTGGCCGATTTGGAACCGGACACCTTGGTGGTTCTGGATGATCTCATGGCGGAGACGGATGCGCGGGTCACCCAACTTTTTACCAAAGGCAGCCATCATCGACGGCTCAGCATCATCTACATCGTGCAGAATCTGTTCAGTAAAAACAAAGAACATCGGAACATCAGCTTAAATGCCCACTACCTGGTGCTTTTCAAAAACCCGACAGATACCACTCAACTGCTGCACTTGGCGAAACAGATGTATCCCGGCCGCACACCGTTTGCGTTGGAAGCCTTTAAAGATGCGACAACCCCTCATCACGGGTATATGCTCTTCGATCTCAAGCAAGCCACCCCCGACCACCTTCGACTACGGACCGGCATCTTTCCCGGAGAGGCCCACCACGTGTACATGCAAAAATAATGTAAACACACCCACAGTGGCTCCCCCAGCTGGAGTGTGTGTGTTTGATGATGGAGATAATAAAAAGAATTAATACCACAGCATGGTTGACTTTGTCTCTGTTCTCTGAGGTAGATAAAAAGAGCAGAGTTGTGGGTTCTAGCATTAGTTGTACATGATGTCTGCGCGAGTACGGAAGCACGCTCCGACGCTCCGTGTATTGAAGACGGCCCCACCCGAGTTGGTCCGAACCATTGTACGCGGTGCGGACCCTGACCTTGTACGCTGTCTGTGCGAGATTGGGTACAACCTGTTAAAAGGCAACGTACCACTGACTCCGGCTCAGAAGACCAAGTTGACCAAGCATAAGACAGGTCTCCGAACCTTAGTCCAGAAGCGAGTCTCTCAAACACAAAAGAAAAAGGTGTTACAGAAAGGCGGCTTTCTCGGGGCCATCTTAGCACCGTTGGCCGCTTCCGTGTTGGGTCCAGTATTGGGTGGACTCTTCGGCCGACAATGAACCACACGAAAAAAATGGTCCTCGTCGAACCACGGTTCCTTCAAAACCTCCAATCGCCCTACCCTGTCCCACCTACGATGAAGACCATAAACACCCTCGATGAAGAGATGCAACAGATCTTACAAAGACCGGGGTTAAGCGACAGTGAGAAAGTACAACGGTACAATGAGACGCTTCAACGGTACATGACGTTCATGGACCAATACAAAACCCTCTCTACCCCACAACCACCACCACCACCGCCACGCGACACACCGCCGACCTCAGCACCGCTCCAACAGCCGCCATTACCAGGGGTACCACTTGGAATGATAAAGGCGAACTACTGGTACAGAATCAGGTGGTCCCCGGCACCCACATGACGGATTTAGTGAATGACCTGATGCGTAAACGCAGGTCGCACACGGATCTTCGAGGATGGGAGGTCTTCGCTCAAGGCTTGAAAGACATGCATGTACCGCATGTATCGGGGAACCCCGAGCGCTGGGCCCGGATGCAGCGAACCCAGCAATCGCCGAGTGGCCCACTACCTTCTTGGGAATCCGAGTGGGAACCGGAGCCACCCCCCAAAACACCACCACAACGGGCACCTTCTTTTCAGGCCTTTAAAAAACCATCCTTGATCAGGACACCCCACATCTCCAGAGCCGTGACACGTAGCAAGTCACCGCGACGAACACGACGCCGGACACAACCGCCCAAGGCCTGAACACCTATTAAAACCAACAGCAGCAGCAGGACAGCTCAGTCGCCATGTTTTACCTCACCCTACCCAGTAACAGTTCGCTGGATGTGTTTCCTGATAACACCTTGGCCAAGTACGTGACCCAGTTACCGCAACCGTTGCATTTACCTGGGCGCTGGGAATGTGGCCTCGTGGATATCCAATACCCTTACTCATGGTACAACGTGCGAGCCAATGAAGTGTGGTACGAGGTGACCTACGAAGGAAAAGGCACCCGACTCACCCTCCCCGTAGGCGAATACGATACTCCCAAGGAGTTCATGGGTGGGCTGTCAAGACTGTTGCATTATAAGGCTCTATGGGAGGTCACGAATGTTTCAAAACCCATCAAAACCTATCCCTTCAAGAATCACGTGGACTTCGATTACAACGCACACAACGACAAGGCACAGCTCATCATCACCGCCAACGTGAGTGTCGTACTGAGTCCTATCCTACAGCAAATGCTGGGTTTCGATCTACAGAAGTTCGCTGGTCCCACCGCCCACCAAGGCGAGATCCCGATGGATATGAAGTCGGGTATGTACGGACTCTACGTCTACTCGGACGTGGTGGACAACCACATCGTGGGCGATATCAACACACCTCTGTTACGGGTGGTGCCCATTAAAAAGACATATGGAGATCAAGTCACCCACAGTTTCACCCACATGCTCTACCTACCCGTACGACAAACCGACATCAACACTATCACGGTGGATATAAGAGATGACACGGGACGACCGGTGGCATTCGAACGCGGGAAAGTGGTGCTGACACTTCATTTTCGGCAAGCACGTGCTCCCCACTTTGTATAATGAAGGTGCCTTACGAGTGCGATGCACGCAGCTATATGGACTATTATGCCCAACAGGCCGGCGGTGGCCTTCCGGTCTTTAGTGGTGCACGCATGCAACGAGGACATGGACTGGGGAACATACTCGGGAGCATCGTCAAAACGTTCCTGCCCTTGGTGACGCGTGGGGTGAAAGCAATCGGCAAACAAGCGGTACGCAGTGGACTGCGAGTCGCATGTGATGTCTTGGGGGGTACGGCACCCAAAGAAGCCTTGAAACGGCGGCCCAAAGAAGCAGGAGGTGTCTTAGTGGCCAAAGCACAACGCACCGTAGGGAATAAAAGACCTGCACCACCAAGACCACGCATCAGTCGACGACCGACCCAGCGACGACGCACATCGAAGACCCAGGATATCTTTTCTTAAAACATGTCCTTGATCCACGCAGAGTCCTGCCCCTTCACCAATAGTGAATTGATTTGTGGACCGTCCCGCCCACACAGACCAGTGCAGAACAAGGATTATGGGTGGAGCATCTCCCGCTCTCCAGCATCAACGAAACAGGGCCCATCGAGTTCACCATCAATAATGCGGATACGGCCTATGTGGATTTAGCCCATACATACTTGTATGTGAAAGCCAAGATCGTCAATGGAGATGGCTCCAGAATCGTCGACCAAGCAACGGTGGGCCCGACGAATCACTGGCTGCACTCGATGTTTCAACAGGTGGATATATTTCTCAGCGACAAACTCATCAGTGACTCGACCAACACGTACCCCTATCGAGCCTACATCGAGACGCTGTTATCGCATGGACGAGAGGCTAAAAAATCTCAACTGACAGACGCTTTATTCTACCAGGACACAGCCGAGCACATGGGCGTAGAGAACGACAATGTGGGATATAACAAACGGAAAGCTTTGACCGCGAACGGCGTCTCGGTGGATCTCATGGGTCGACTGCACGCAGACATCTTCATGCAAGACCGGTACCTCTTGAACAAGATCCCCATCAAAATCCGACTGATACGGGCGCCTCCGACCTTCGCCTTGATGGCCACTAACGTAGACGGGCATGCAGCTGACTATAAGATTGTCATCCAAGACGCAGTCCGGTATGTCCGAAAAGTGAAACCGAATCCAGCCGTTCAATTGGGACACCTCAAAGCCTTGGAAACAAAACCAGCCCAGTACCCTATCCGACGTGTGCAAACCAAAGTGTTCTCTGTGTCTGCTGGAAATATGAGCGCCAACAGAGAAAACCTGTTCCTGGGGGAACTACCCAAGCGATTGATCCTGGCCTGTGTGGAAAAAACCAGTTTCAGCGGAGCCTACCCAGAGAACCCGTTTGACTTTAAACATTTCGGCCCTGCATGTGGATGGACAACAGGTACCAGCCACGGCCTTAACACCGAACTTTGGGCGCGCGAATTTCATTCGAGCCTATCAGAGCCTGTTTACAGCCACCGGTCAAATCAACCAGGACGAAGGGAATATGATCAGTCGGGAGGACTACGCGAATGGATACACGTTGTTCTGTTTCGATTTGACCCCCACCTTAGAGAACGACCATCAGCTGGCCCTGGCCAAGCAAGGCAATTTACGGTTGGAAATCCACTTTGCACGAGCCCTCCGGAGCACCGTCAATGTGATCTGCTACGCCGAGTTTGACAACATCATTCAAGTGGACAAGGCGCGCAACGTCCTGTGTGCCTAACATGGATACAGACCAGATAACCACCGCGCTGGAGAATGACCCAGAGACACGTATGGTCTTTCAAGGGGTGTTCGCCCAAGATGTGTTCCCATTAGACCGTATGTATCCTGCTGCTTACGTTCTCAACACGGCCCCGATGGATCGGCTCGGTGAACATTGGGTGGGTGTGTACTTGACAGAACAGCAGGGCGAATACTTTGACCCGTACGGCCTGTCACCCCTCCATCCCGATTTAACAGACTTCATGGATCAAGGCAAAGAGACGTGGTGTTGGAACAGTCAAACGTTGCAAAGCCTGACCAGCAGCGTGTGCGGACAATATTGCTTGTTTTACCTGTACCATCGATGCCGTGGAAGAACCTTATCTACCATCGTACAGATGTTTCACGAGTACCCCAAGGCCGAGGACCGCGATGTACTCGTATATGACTGGGCCGCCCATCATTTCAATGCACAAGCCCCATTCTGGGCTTAAGTTCTTTCAATGTTCAAGCCCCCTGTTCTGGGCTTAAGTTCTATCGATTTCAATGTACAAGCCCCCTGTTCTGGGCTTCAGTTTTCACGTGGTTGTTCTCACGTTGTTGTTGTTGAATAAAAAGACAAAATGAGATCTCACCCATAACACTCTTGTGTGTTTTCTATATGAGCATAATGCATGAAGGCTATAACAGACATGTGGGGATTCGGTGAAACTGGCTTCGAACACCGTGGAGAAAGTAGCCAATCAGTGGCCTAGGATAATGCCTGCTTTCTATACTACGACCAGACTGCGCATGCGCAGACCATTGAACACGGATGAACCATCAGTCCAATCGGATGCTCCTCCACGAGAGCTTCAACATAAGACCTCATACGACTCCATCGGACCCACAGCGACCCATGTCGGCGCCAAAATGTCTAGTTCCATACACTTTCTCCACTGCGCATGCGCAGAATGACGTCAGTTCCACGTCACACCCAGCCCGTTGGATACTCCCTCACGTATGCTTTACATTGATACCTCACTCGATCCAATCGGCCCAATAGTTGCCCACCTAAACCCCAACACGTCTATTTCTATACTACGGCCAGACTGCGCATGCGCAGACTATTGACAACGAACGACACACTAGCCCAGGCGGATGCTTCCTCACGACAGCTTCAAAATAAGACCTCATACGACACCATAGGATCATTAGGGGCTCACCTAAACCCTAAAACGTCTATTTCCACACCCTTTTCCCAGAATTCCCTGTCTACGCATGCGCAGAATGTTGACAACGGCCGAGAGAGACACTAGACCAATCGGATGCCCCCTCACATATGCTTCACATTGATACCTCACTCAACTCCATCGGCTCATTAGTGGCTCACCTAGATCCCAAAACGTCTATTTTCATACCCTTTGTCTATTGCGCATGCGCAGAATGACGATATTCCGACCCCACATTCGCCCAGTGGGATGCCCCCTCACATAGGCTTCACATTGATACCTCACTCGACCCCATCGGTCCATTAGTGGCCCACCTAGACCCCAAAACGTGTCGGGACCCATACAAGGTCCAATTTTCGACACCAGATGACCAAATTCCGACAAAATTGTCAGTTTTCAACACCGGACGTGCCGCCATCTTGAACCAGAAGACAGACGCCGCCATCTTGGATATGTCCCATAATGCACCGGGTCAAAATACTCGCTTCTGATTGGCTGAGGGCAGCGTTCCACACAACCGGAAGTGAGCGCTCTACAAATAAGAGGCAATTTAGCCTTCTCCTACTACTAATTTTGTGATCGAAGAGACTCGGAAGTGAACGACATTGTGGGAAAAACCCCACTTGTATCTTGGGGAGGTGACCGAAGAGACTCGGGAGTGTCCGTGACATCTTCGGTGACCTCCGTGTGTCTTCCGGCACCTCCGTGACATCTTGGGGCACCTCCGTGTGTCTTCGGCCACCTCCGTGTCTTTTCGTGGAAGTGAACGACATTGTGGGAAAAACCCCACTTGTATAATCGAAGAAACACGGAGATCACCCAAGAGACACGAAGATGAACGACATTGTGGAAAAACCCCACAACGGAGGTGACCGAAAAGACACGGAGGTGAACGACATTGTGGAAAAACCCACAGACAGGTCAGTACATATCCTATCATGTTCCCTGGTCACGCTCCATTCACCCAGACCGGAAGTGACGTCATACCTACAAGAGCACCCCTGGCGGAAAAAACGGAACCAAGAGTTACCTCCCTGGAAAACGTAACTCGAAATCCTCTTACTATACTACTGATGACCCCCTATCATCATTGTGAGCCAACTAATTGGTGACAGGCTCATTGACATGTGTTTGTGGGATTTTCATTGCTTGCTAGCAGGCCACATTTCCTTTGATATTATAACAACGAAATCGTGACATTTAGTTTCACTATGTAAAAACAAGCGAGATGTATTTACTTCGTTCCAGTTGGGGTACAAGGCAAAGTATATGTCAGTCGTCAACCACAGAAAGAAGTTCAGATGGTTCCCAACCGATGGTACAAGGGAAATAACCTCCGAGACGTATTCAAAAACCCAATACGAAATGTGGATAGTCTCCCCTTGTATGTTTCATTTGGAGATATCGCTTGGATCATCAAATCGCATTTGTGTGGCGAAATATGAGTTTGCTTATAAATCAATATACAGTGATTTCATGCTGGAAGAAAGAAATTAAGAACAATATTTGTAATGAGAATTGACCAAAGAACGATAATGGCTGAACTAAATATTGACAAATACAGTACACTGGTCAGAAATGTTTTAATTAATGGTAGAGAACTTCATCGATTCGAATGGAGTGCCATAGGCTATAGCAATACAAATGGTAAAATATGAATTATGCTATGAGGACCTTGTACCGATTCGTGTTAATTTGAAATCAAGCACATTACCAGGTAACTCGTACGGGCGACTGTTTTTTCGATGTGGATATCGTCACGTTTATACAAATATATGTAAGAATAAATAGAGTGGGATGTCGTATACCAAATCACTCGCTCAAATTGAATAACTTGTCAATAACGGTGTGACTAGTTACCACAAGATATCACAAAGTGTGTCTAATTACAAAAAAAAACTACCCTAAAGTACCGCATATTGATCACTGATGATGTTCAAACACAACTAATTCACATTTTTGATATAAATTTTTTATCATTTGTACTGTACCAAAATAATTTGAATTTAGCAGCCTTTTCTCAGAAAACAAACTATCTTTCTCCCTAAATTCTGTCAATCAAACAAGATTAAGCATGCCAAAAAATGTTTTAACCCCACAAACGATAATATTAGCACATAGGACAAGCGACCCCCCCTCCCCCTCCGCCTCACAAACTAATAAAAAGAAGCGCCCAGAAATTAACTCAAGTAAGCACAAGGTATCACATAGTGAACACAGATGATGCTAATTAATTGTTAAAACAATAGTTTGATATAAAATGTTGATCATTTATACCAATATAATTAGAATTTAGCCATTTATTGTCAGAAATCAAACAATCTCTCCCACCCCTCCCCATTTTCGTCAAACAACTTTTAAGCATACAAAAAAATAAAAATAATGAATTTAACCCCATGCCATTTTAGCCGCATTTTGCCAGAAAACAAAAAAAATCTTTTTCTTTATTATTATTATTTAGAAACCTTTCTCACAAAATTATATACAGAAACTTTTCTAGTGGGCGCAAGCTCCTTAGTTGACGGGAATGAGAGGAGGAAGATTGTTTGTTTTTCTGGCAAAAATTGGCTAATTACTTTGATACAAATAATTAAAATTTTATATCACACTGTTTTTAAAATAATTTATAATGTTCTGCGGTGTTTAACATCGCCTGTGCTGACTATGTGATATTTTGTTTTCACTTTGTGATAAATTCTGCGCGCTTTTGCGGAGAGAGAAATTTGTCACAAAATTATACACAAATATTTAAAAAATAATAACAATGAAATATAGTAACAGTGGTCAACTTGGTA
This sequence comes from Hanleya hanleyi, assembly GCA_036873755.1. Lineage (NCBI taxonomy): Eukaryota > Metazoa > Mollusca > Polyplacophora > Lepidopleurida > Hanleyidae > Hanleya > Hanleya hanleyi. Next base: position 16,913 of record JAVTVY010027371.1, on the reverse strand, counting down.
ATAATTTGTATTTTATAAATTACCTTTTTTGTCAGGCGTTGACGGAATTGAGAGAAAAAGAGTAGTTTGTTTTCTGACAAAAAGTGGCTAATTATTTTACTACAAATGATCAAAAATTAAAATTAAACAAAGTTGCCAGTAGGGTTTAGTGATGTTTCGCCTGTGGTCACCATATGTGGTACTTTGTGGTATGCAGTACTTTGTAACTTTGGTGCACTTCGTTGAAAATTGTGTTGCAAAAGACTAAAACAACTTAGACAACCTGCAAATAACTTCAGTTATATTGTCTTATATGTATGTATGCTTTCTTAACCCTATGTGGTAAATGTTTTACTTAATAAAATATTTAAAAATATGTATATATTTTTACTGATTTACTAAATATTAAGAAAGGCCCTATTTTACGTTTTAATGGGATAATTAGAGATAGTCCCTTTATGGATTGGGTAACACGAGTGGTGTCCCTTTGACTGCAAGGCGCTTGATTATCGGGAACCACGCACGTAAAAAAATGACACTGATCTTGACGGTATCCGTAAAGTGTCGTGACTGCAGAATGGAACAGTCTGGGGGGAAATGTGGTATATTTTGTGATTCAGATACTATAATTAAGATAATTATAAAGAAGTGCTTTTATAACAAACATATTTATCCATTCAAATAGCATGGATAAAGGTCTATTTATTTAAGGTTACGGCCGTAGGCACTTCATTGCTTCTTTTCACTAGTACAAATGTGAAGCATTGGTGGTTCAGTGGTAGAATTCTCGCCTGCCACGCGGGTGACCCGGGTTCGATTCCCGGCCAATGCAAGGCATATTTTTTTTGTCATCAGTTGTTTTTGTTTCACTTCTTAATTTGGTCCACGATGTCTCCAAATTATTTTAATGAAAAAAATGGAAATAATTTTTAAAACTTAAATGCGTATCACCTGTATCCAATTCCTATTCAGTTAAAACAATCATTACCAATTTTTGCCAAGTAATTTAATACCGTACAAAATATTTCATTTCTCTCAAAGACTATTTCTAAAAAGGGCAAGATAGGGACTGAGATGGAGTGTCTCATTACATAGGGTCTCCGGTTAAAGTATATGCATGGATTCTACACTGACGTCAGTGTATATGTAATTTAAATGACGTATTAATACATATAATTTTGTAGGATAGTGGAGAACATCAGCGCACTAGGAGCTATTATCACCGACCTATATAAATTAAAATAAACAGAAGTAAAAATATACACATACAGACTCCCTTCCATACTTTTGTTTTGATTACGGTACATATATTATGATAGGATATATGAGACTATATAATAAGACTCTCCATCCCATACGTACTCTACCTTTAGCTCGAAACTTTTGTCCCGGGTCCTTGTGATTCAATTGAAACAGTTTGTAAAAGTTGTTTATTTTATATATTTTTTGTTTTCTACTTTCCGACAGTCGGTATCATTAAGGTAAAACGACTGCTTTTCTTTATTTTTTATTATTATTTCCTTATTATTATTATTTATCTTTCGACCAATTTATTCTTTCTCTCTCAAAAATTATTTCATATTCATCCACAGTAATCAGAATTATTCATGTTTCCTGAATATATAAGCTTTTTAAAAAATGTATATCTTGCCACAGGTCTGTTGCATCTTTATCGCTTTGGAGAGATAGACAGATCGAGAATTTTTAGATCTGATTTTGATCCGATTGAAATAGGTGGTAGCCGAAAAGCAACAATAATGTTCTAGTCATACGTACAGTATCGTATATCTTTATGAATGATTGAAATTAATGACAATATTTAAGAAATGAAAATATCATAGCGATTCATCAGTCACGGGAGTAGGTTGGCCACATACTATTATTATGGTAAGAACGATCTGATACTCATGAATTCCACAAAAAAGCGGACATCACTAAAAACAGCCCTTTTTCGCATAAAATTCACTCCACATTCTTTCGTAGAATTGCTGTTTTTCCTACTCGCTTCCTATGATCTCCGGGAACACGTCAATAACAGAGAAGATGTGTTTTAATCGCGAAATATTTTCCCGCAATTTTATAAACCTGATGTACTCAGGAAATTCGAAATTGTCAAGGAAGAAAAGTTGCATTTTACTGAAAAGTATACTCTTTTAAAACAGCTGAAAAGATATGCCTGTGACAGGAACTGTATTCATTGGCCAAAATAAGAGTTCAGAGTATTAATTTTATAATTAGAAGTGATAAATTCCTCCTAGGAATATTTTTTGGGAGCAAATGTCTAATTATTAAAACTCTTTTACAGAGAAGATTTAAAAAGCGCACTCATGATTCAATCACGATTTTTTTGTGATTCCGTCACGAACTAGATTTAACCACTGTGACGACCCAATCGCGTTTTTCTCATGCGGAAAAAAATAGTATCATCCTTGGATTCTGTATTTCAGTAAGAGATGTCATATAAGAATAAACAGATTGAAACAACGCAGCAAAAAAAAAAAAAAAAAAAAAAAAATAGACAAGCAACACTAGTCAAGAGTGATGTCCGTTTCAGGTGATTCCGTCACGAACATTTCGAGGCAAGATTTGCTGAAAATGCTGGATCATCTGTAGATTTTTCATAGATCCGTAAGGAGATGTCATATAGGATAGCAAACTAAACAAGAAACCACATGGGTATGACCTCGAAACTTCCGAGTACATGGCTTTGAATTAACGGTGGAATTCATTCACCCCTAGGAAAGATACCGGTAGATGAAAGTTTTAGGTGAAAGAGGTTACAAATTATTTAATCATTCATTTCTTTTATATATTTGGTAAAAGATGTAAAAATAATTTTCACATACATTTATACAAGAGTCCTATGGATAATTATCCGACTCATTTCATGCAGAATTGTATTGTAGATACAACAAATATTCAATAAGCAGAGAATTTTTATTTTGAAGAATATGATGCGTGGGTCTACAAATATGATATTTTGAACGAACACATGTAGGAAAATTTGTACAATGCTTTCTGCATATGTGAAATATAACATCAAATGCTACAAATATGGTCTCAACTTTGAAATGTATACATTATCGGATCATCGAGATAACATAGACGTATCATGAGAAGTTATTTTCAAGGGAGGTAACCCTCTTATTATTGAATATTGACGTCAGTAGCTTTTGGTTACCCCCCTTGCCACTGGCACTCTTCTCTCGCCGAGAGTATTTTTCACGAAATGGGGATTTTGTTTGCAAATATGCAGATGTTTCTTTGACTTCACAATCAACCAAATGCCACGATTACATTTCAATAGCATTATGAATTTAAAGTCTACGATAAGACGAGCATGTATTGCCTGTCAACATGTAAACAATGCTGCAACTCTGCACACCACGGCAACGGTCAAAATGATTATGGAGAGCCCAGATTTCGAAGATGGTGATTTTCTCAACAGTGAACAAGTTGATAACTTAGCTAAAACTGCTTCCATCGATAGCCTAATGTGACCAATTAGCGTGTTGGTCGTAATAGCGTGGATCAGGGACTTATATTCCTCCTGCACAAAAAACTATCCAACAGAATGAAATGAAATTTTATACTAGATTAGACAGTTTGGGGAAAATACCTTGATCGAGGTATTATAACTTGATCAGAGTATTATACCTGGATTGAGGTATGGGGTATAGGGCTATGTCAACTTCAGGTTTTATATGTTTATGGAAAATGTGGACATCCACGAATACGCCGGACTGCATCAATCTTTCAACAACATCTATGGCTTCATTGTTCCATGATTTTCAGATCAATTTAAGGGGGCTTCAATATACGCCCGTATATCTGGAATTACATTGGTTCAAATTTCAAGGTTGTTTAATAGCCTTGATTCCAATTGATCTAGCAATTATGAGAATGTAACATATATCACATCTTATATTGAATGATAAACTAAAATCAGTGATGTAAGTCTTCCGGTTTTTGCCGGAAATCCGGTTTTTTGTTGAAACTTGGAAAGAATTCCGTTTTTATAGAAATTTAGATTCTCGTCCGGTTTTACCAGGAAAGTGATACTTGATGTCGAGTAAATCGATATTTGAGCGTTCAAAAATGCATTTTTTACCTGATCTTGATAAAGTATGTATTGTTACCATTTTTGATCCTCAAAATTGGATCCCGATCGTCTCTAGCGAAGAACCGACGTAGTCGCCATTTTTATAATGATTTGTCCGCCACGTGATACGGGAGAAAACTCGGGAGACAACTAGAGTTGTCTCCCCTGTAATACTGGCGCTCAAATCGCTAGCAGCCGAAACTATTATGGGTTATTGCGTGGCAGTCTGAAGTGAAAATTGCGCCTTTTTTGCCGGAGTGAAAATCGAAGTGAAAATCATGAGCGTGTTACATCGCAGTGCCCACATAGACATAAGTTTCGTTGGTCATGGCTGGAGGACAAAGACTATCACGGGGATCACCTTTCAGACTACATAAGGAAACTCAATTTGCCAGGTTTGGCTGAATGTAGCATTTGTAATGATAAGAGTACGTTACGGCAGCTCAGGAAGAAAATCTTTACAAGCTCACGCAAAATCGGCAAAGCATCTGTCAAGACGCAAAAATAAACTGTCAAACCAGACACTGCCTGTATTATTTACAGCAACAAAATCTCTGAATAAATTTACAGAAATTAATTTTCAAAATAAGTTTTCTTATTTCAGAATGAGGGTGTATTATGAAACAGGTTTTGCTTGAAAAACAACACAAAAAACGTAGTGGCTTGCCAATCATATTTTCTTATTTTATTTGCCAGAAATTGGCTCGAATGCATCTCCAGCCATCTAGAACCCCAGAGCTTCCAGGGGCCTAGGCGGCCCCTGGACCCCGGCCTAAAGTGCTAGGATAGTATTTTCAGGTTTTTTGACAAAAGTGCACTTACATCACTGTAAAATGAGCTTAACTCTTGGTAACTAGTTGACCTTGAAGCAAGAGCTGAGAGCTCACATATCCCACACTGAAATCGACAATAGTCAAACACAAGAAAATAGTAGTTTTCCTGCAAATGGATTCCTTTCAGACGAGAAAATTTTTCATGAAGGAAGAAGAAAGTGATGAAGTAAACCTTTGTTCTTGATTTAATATACAGGTATGAAGTTCATAAAGGACCCCTCTCCCCGTTAATGGGTGAATGTATGGTTTTTATTTCGCAACAGTTTAACTAAATGAAGCATTTCAAACATGGGAGACAACTCCACAGGACAATACCATATAAATGCAGGGGAAAGAACTTCGAATATTCCAACAATATTCCAACACATTTAGTCAGCTAAGCTTGATTCAGTTTTGGGGGACTGCGACCTAGACCTTTGACAAATTGATCTCATATGTATGGCTCCACTTTGCCATGCGAGTAAGGTATATTCAAAGTTTGGTACCAATCCATACCTTGAAACTAGAGCTATCGCATGGACAACAAATGTTAATGGTTGAATGGACAGAACGCAACATCGCATTACACGACCTCGTCTTTGACAGGCATATGAAAATGTGACTTTTAATGATTTCTTGATTTCGGGGTCACAGTGACCTTGACCTTGACCTACATTTTGGTATGTGACACATTGTGTCCCCCTAATGTATCTACTGACACAAAAAATGTTATTTTTAATAATTTCCTAATTTTGGGGTCAGTGACCTTTGACCTTGACCTAATTTTTGGTATGCATCACTTCATTTCCACCTATTGAATCCACTCACCAAAAATTAGAAATTTTTAACGATTTCCTGATTTTTCGATCAAACTGACCTTTGACCTCTGACCTTGACCTACATTTAATATGCAACACATCGTTCCCCCCCTAGGGCATCCACTCACCAAAAATTAGAATTGTGATAGAAAACTGTCAATGATCAATGATTTCCTGATTTTTGGCAACAGTGACCTTTGACCTCTGACCTCGACCTCAATTTTGGTACGCGACACATCGTCTCCACCTGGCGTATCCACTCACCAAAAATTGCAACTGTGGATAGAAAACGTTCACAGATATAGACCGGACACGAACACTTCAGTGATTTCCTGTTTTTTAGGCCAGTGACCTTTGACCTTTGACCTCGACCTTCATTTTGGTACGCGACACATCGTCTCCCCGTAGGGTATCCACTCACCAAAAATTGGAGCTGCGGATAGGAAACTGTCCCAGATATAGACCGGACACGAGAACCGTACAGACGGACAGACAGACAGAAACCGCCATCATATAATACGTCCGCCTTTTGGGCGGGCGTATAAAAATGAAACATGGCTTCAAATGACATATTCGGTGATATTTATTCTGTAAATGAAAATAGCATGTGGTGGCATATTTCCATGTCGAGGTCATGCGCAAATTGCAGCATTTTTATTTGGCAATGCCTTGTTAATAAACCAAGTTTAACTGACAGACACATAATCTAAACTGCTAGCATGTGCACATAAAAACAGACCTCTGCTCCGGGTATTATGACTGCCATGTGTGCGCATGCTAGGAGATTGTGCATTGCATCAGACAAGTTAATCTAATTTATTCATCAGTCGGTGCATCTACATTCATGCAACTTGGATATGACTTTGAGATGGAAGTATGCCATTACATGCCATTTTCATTTACATAATAATTTTCACCGAATATGTCATTTGAAGCCATGTTTCATTTTTGAAATATTAAAGTGGCTAGTTTGAATGATTAGTTGCATAAAACGAAGCAATAAGTTGCTGTGAAAATCATGGAACAATGAAGCCATAGATGTTGTTGAAAGATCCCTGCAGTCCGGGGTATGTGTGGATGTCCATATTTTCCATAAATATACAAAAACTGAAGTTGAAATGGCCCTATACCCCAATCGAGGTATACGCCTATACCTCGATCGAGGTATAATACCCTGATATAATACCTCGATCAATGTATTTTCCCCAACCTGTTAGAGCACTATTGTCTTTATTCTGTGCTATCTAATTTCTTCTTTGGTGATAAACTTGGCGAAAAAATAAAGCAGACGACCTCTGTATTTACACATTGAAAAAGCTATCGACCGTTTCTAGCGCTTAGGTTTCTATGAAGCAATTCAAATATTTGTTAAACATAGTATTTTCCAATGAGTTTTATGTTCTGACTATTTTGTCAGAATTAGCGAAATTCAGTTCCCTTACCATAAACATTTTCTGTCGAGCCATTTCTGACCACAATGAACAGCGCGCCACGACAAGGGAGCACTTATTGCTTTCCTTCACGATAATGGGTCACTGGCAAATGTTGCATAAGAAACCAACGTTAGCCGTAGATAATGACTGCTCCACATTTTATGATGGTGGGGGTTTTTCTTGGTGGGTGAATCATTTGTCTGAAACAACGAGACTTACTATTTAGAATATAACATTTTATTGGTACAAGGATATTCATAAGATACCAACTTTATTTTTACAGTAAAATTATCACCGGTAATGGAATAAAACTTCAAATTCGAACACTCGCGCTAATTGGTTACACAGATCGGCAAAAATCCGAAGTAGCCGCTGTGTACTTCTGGGCATACAAACTTGAAAAGTTCGATTGGAAACAATGACAAAATGATAAAGAAAAAAACCATAACAGGTTTTTCTTTATTCCATGAAAGTCTTTGGTCCAGGGATGATTTAGTTTTTAACGAAGATTTCAAATGCAGTGAAATTGGTCGCTAATTGGTCACACTAGGCTATACTTATATGGTTACATATATATGAAGATATATCGCAGGCTGAATCATTCAGTCATAAGCATTAATACTAAAGAATTGTCTTGTGTGTCAATGGCAGTAGCCCGTTGTTGCAGTGATAATCCTAGCCAAGTTTACATGGCTTCGTTCCTACTCCACCATGTTTCCTCTCTGTCCACTACTTTTGCCTAATTTGGCAAATAAATTGATCGCCATGAGAAGCTGATGTGTCTGCAATCAGTCTTCAAACCTCAACTGCTTACTGAATTTCTCATTACTATTCGTATGGGTCACATGATCGGCATGTATCACAGCGTACCGATCACATGACCTGTACGAAGAGGATGGCGGATACTGGTGAAAATTGATAGCAGACACATCAACTCCTGATGGTGATCAATTTATTTGCCAAACTATTATTGTAAAAGTAGTGGTCAGAGCGTGGGGAGAGACGGTTGTTTCATTGCCGGATCCGATAGTATTAGAGCCGCATGGCCCATGGAGCCTTGTGGTCCCAGACTGTACATGTAAATTCAATAAGAGGAAGCATGGCTGAGTAGGAACAAACAAAGCCATGTAAACTTGGCTAAGTGATAGTCCGAGCTTCCTATTACCCATCACCCAGATGACAGGTAATTTCTGACAGTTGTCTCCCATACAAAAAAAAAAAAAATGGGAGCGACCTCATGCCAGTAAAAAATATTTTTTTTAAATATTCGGCCTTTCTATACACTTAAAAGGTGAACTTCAAAGGTTCTGCTAAAATTTCTGAAATCAAAGCCTTTTTAGGTATGGTTGTTTATGTGTGGTAATAGTTCTGTGGATTATTTTCTTCTTCCAAGTATACGATAAGTCAAAACTTAAACCACCAGAAAAAGAGAGCCACAACTTTTGAAAAAGTCGTTGATTGCCTCCCATTGTTTTCGGAACATAATAACGTTAATAGTGCTGTGGTCCTCACTCATTCATCTGACGTAGCATCACGTGATGTAAAATGATACTTTAACTAAAACTTGAACGAAGAAGACCTCTATAACATCATAACATCCTACAGTTAAAGGGAGACAAGTGATGTAAGTTTCAATACGGATTTATAACAGGATAACTTTAATATTGTTATTAGTACAATTTAGCAAAATATAATATTGCCCCAAAATCGTATAACAGCTATGTCACATAACACGATATGTATGTAAGCAACATTTTAGAAAATAATTACAGGGCTTCGTGTTTAGCACGAGTGATGGCTCACCTGCACGCAAACACTCGCGTAAAATCATGTCACGAGAGTGATTTTAGCTCACGTAAACTGTCATATTTTATATTGTATTATATTGCAATCACTCGCCTGACTTTTAAATACCCTCTCCTAAATATTTTGACGTGAGCTATTTTTAGCTCTCGCGCTAATTCTAAACACGAATCCCTGAATTAAAAGCTTTACATTTCACCTTTAACTCACACATATTCATTAATGAATAATTTCCCTACATTTTCAGCTCAAATTAACAAGATCTGCACCTCCATTCTTTGTCTATTACAGTGTTAACAACTTAGCTTTCATTTCATTTGCTTCAATGAAACCACAGCTGACCCATTTTTATACGCCCGCCAAAAAGGCGGACGTATTATGTGATAGCGGTTTCCGTCTGTCCGTCCGTCTGCCCGTCCCTCGTGTCCGGTCTATATCTGAGACAATTTTCTATCTACAGTTTCAATTTTTGGTGAGTGGATACTTTTTTTTTTTTTTTTTTTTTTTAAGCCCTGGATTGACCACTGGGCATTTATTAATCTTATGACCACGAATTTTACAAATTTTACAGTTATGCCCACGTGATCCAGGCTAACTTATAACCGCGTAATACATTACACTACATTAATCCTTTTTACATCACATTCACATTACGTTCGTATATATTACGTTGCTATGAAAAATAGCCCTATATCAAAATACTCACACTATCACATGATACATCATTTACGGTATACAAATGGTGAAAAAAAGACATTTATACAAGTAAACATTTATATACATACACACACACATGTATATATACACACATATATATATTCATATATAATACGCGGTTTGTCCACGTGGTCTAAGCTACATGTAATTAAGAATGACATATTACGTTACCTTTATATACTATATTACACTAACCCACATTACATTACATAGTATTACGCAAGTGAACATTCCAAAATATATCTACAAGTGTGCCCTAGTATCACTTAAAATCTTAGATACAATTATATATCCGTGCCCTCACATGATGTCATCTCATTTACATTACATTCAGCCCAGATGCATATTAAAAAGAAAGGAGAACAAAAATAATAAGATATTTGTTTGTTTGTTCGTTCATTCCATAAATATTATTCAGAAGAGTTCTGTTGACATGACGTGAAGGTACTACCACGGGCATCTTCACATGCCGATGAAGTTACACAATACGCGTATTACGATTCTGCATTGCGCATACATGCATTGTGGTTAGCATTATTATTGTATAATTTCTAATAATTTCGTAATTTCGCTGTCTACAGGGCTTCCTTTTTCTGTTGTGATTAAGGAGAGATATGAAAAAGCCGGAAAAAAGGAAGAGAAAAAAAACAATAATAAAAAAAATAAAAAAATAAAAAAAATAAAAAAAAAATTAGGGAGAGAGAGAGAGAGAGAGAAAGAGAGAGATATAAGCAAAACAACACGATATGCCCCACCCTGACTTGCGTTATTATCACGGTTTGGCTGCTCGCATGCCTCACACTCAATTTCTTACACAGTGTGTACGCTTACTCGCGTGAATTTAGCAATGGGCCCCATTTGCTTCGAAGGTAGGACGATGTCCATTCAACATGTTCAAAGTGGCAATGTCCATTTCAATATTTTTTGTTTTATTGATCAATTCTTGAATTGCATCCCAAGTCGAAGGCTTGCCCCTAACTCTGTGAGAGAAAATTGAATATTTGATTAGAACAATCAAGTGATTTAGAAGCGAAGAAATTGAGTGAGTGGATACTTTACAGGGAGACGATGTGTCGTGTACCAAAATGAAGGTCGAGATCAGATGTCAAGACCACTGGCCTAAAAACAGGAAATCACTGAAGTGTTCGCGTCCGGTCTATGTGAACGTTTTCTATCCACAGGTGCAATTTTTTTGTGAGTGGATACGCTATGTGTCGCGTACCAAAATTGAGGTCAGAGGTCAAAGGTCACTGTTGCCTAAAATCGGGAAATCATTGATCATTGACAGTTTTCTATCTACAGTTTTAATTTTTGGTGAGTGGATTCCCTTGGGGGGAACGATGTGTTGCATACCAAATGTAGGTCGAGGTCAGAGGTCAAAGTGACCTAAAAATCAGGAAATCATTAAAATTTCAAAAAATTTGTGAGTGGATTCAATAGGGAAATGAAGTGTCACATACCAAAAATTAGGTCAAGGTCAAAGGTCACTGTGACCCCAAAATCAAGAAATTATTAAAATAACATTTTTTGTGTCAGTAGATACATTATGGGGACACAATGTGTCACATACCAAAATGTAGGTCAAGGTCAAAGGTCAAGATTATTGTGACCCCAAAATCGTGAAATTGTTAAAAATTGTGATTATTTGTGTCCACTGAGAAATTACGGGGAGATGGTTTGTCAAGTACCAAAATTTAGGTCAAGGTCAATAGTCAAGGTCACTATTACTCCAGAATCGAGAAATCTTTAAAACTTACTTTTTTTGTGTCAGTAGATACATTAGGGGGACATGATGTGTCACGTACTAAAATGTAGGTCAAGGCTGAACGTCTAATTCAGTGTGACCCCCAAAATCATGAAATTCATAAAAATCATGATTTGTTTGTGTCCATCAAAGGTCAAGGTCACTGTGACCCCAAAATCAGGAAATCATTTTTTTCTGTCAGTAGATACATTAGAGGGACATGTGTTACATACCAAAATGTAGGTCAAGGTCACTGTGACCCCAAAATCAAGAAATCATTAAAAGTCACATTTTCATATGCCTGTCGAAGACGAGGTCATGTAAAGCGATGTTGCGTTCTGTCCATTCATCTATTAACATTATGGATTGATACCAAACTTCCTTGAGTATACCTTACTTGCATGGCAAAGAGGAGCCATACATTTTGAGATCGATTTAAAGGTCGAGGTCACAGTCCCCCAAAACTGAATCAAGTTTAGCTGACTATATGTGTTAGGTTGGAATATTCAGAGTTCTCTCCCATACATGTATATGGCATTTGTCCCTTGGAGTTGGCTCCCATGTTTGAAACAGCTACATTCAGTTAAACTGTTGTGAAATAAAAACCATACATTTACTAATTTAGCGGGGAGAGAGGTCCTTTATGACTTCATACCTGTTTATTAATTCAAGAACAAAGGTTTACTTCATCACTTTCTTTTTCCTGGCTTCATGAAAAATTCTCTCGCCTGAAAGGAATCCATTTGCATATTATTTTCTTGTGTTTGACTATTGTCGATTTCAGTGTGGGATATGTGAGCTCTCGGCTCTTGCTACAAGGTCAGCTAGTTACTAAGAGTTAAGCTCATTTTAGTTTATCATTCAATCTAAGATGTGATATATGTTACATTCTCAGAAGCACAAAATTGTAGACCTTTCTCTTGATTGCTAGCTACCAATTGGAATCAAGGCTATTGAACAACCTTGAAATTTGGACCAATGTAATTCCAGATATATGGGCGTATATTGAAGCCCCTTGGGCTCTTGTTGCATTTGGAATGAGGTAGAAGTTAAAAGCGCTAAAGTATATGATGGATCTTGTTAAATTTGTAATGACAATGTAGGGAAATTATTCATTAACAAATATGTGCGAGTTAGAATGTCAGAATATTTTTTTAAAATATTTTTTTAAAATATTTTTTACTGGGATAACGTTGAGCGACCAAGTGGTCTCTCCCATTTTGCCTTTTTTATGGGAGAGAACTCTAGCCAGACAATCTGTCCGAAATTACCCATCATCTGGGTGAAGGGTCATAGGAAGCTCGGACTACAGTGATAAGTGACGTATAAGAAGTTGGAACAGAGATGAGTTTCAGAAAATATCTTGTAGGGATCTGCAGAATGGGAGTTATATGTTACGGGTTATACTTTAGAAACCCGAGTGACTCCTATATGTCCTATCTTCATTATGCAGAATTCAAAGAAAACTCTCAGACCACCCTCAGCTAACACGTACTTGTCGCAAACTTATCTGTTCCCACCGGCGCTTACCGCAATGTTCTTCTCTTTTCGAAGGAGCCAAATTTTATGCTTATCCACCAGTGTACAATCCAGAACCATTTGTGAAGCCTTTTTCAAAATTCCAACCGAGAAATCAGCTTTTGAGTTCAAGACTACGAAATAGTTTTGAACCAAATGGATTGGGAGGTTTAAAGGATTCTTTGTTTTTTTTTTTGTCTGGAGGGTGTTTCCAAATGGTTCTGAATTTACACTGGCAGATAAGAATAAAGTTTGTGTCTCAAATCTTCACCTGTTATCACTTAAATGCCAATATCCTCCATTTGGAGATCTCCTGCAAACAAAATTATCTCCCTTGATCGCTGCGTCGATCGTCCGCCAGGTGGCGTGCTCTCCGCGCATGTCCATCACTCTTTTTCCTTTGCAGTCTTGGTGACAAGACCTGTTTTGAAAGAGCTCCTGTAAACAGTAACTTTTGGATTGTTATAGACGCACTCTAGGGTTATTTTTTTCTCCCGTGAGTTCATTATGAACCAACGTAGTCGCCCAGCTATAAAGATTTATAAGGAACGAATCATGTCGTCAGTTTTAACCAGTTAAAGACTTGCATTTTCTTTGTTTTCAAGTGCAGGGCACAGGTGTGTTTACAGTCAAGTGACATGCCGTGAATGTGCAGACTGGGACGACGTGACCTGGCATAGCTATCCTATGGCGACGCAGTCAACTCTGGAGAGCGGCCACTGACCTGGCAAGATGTCCAGCTGAGAAGCAAGCTACTCAGGCCCTCTTCAACGACTTGGCTGTAAACGAAGTTTTCCTACCAGCAACTTATCGTTGAACGATACTGTTGCCAGTGGAATCTTCACAACAGTCCCGTGAAACAGTACAGATCACGGACACAGGATCACAGCTCCACGGCGAAGAGCAGTACCCTGGAGCTACATTTCAAGACGGTGAACAAGTTACAGACCCAAGACACGGCCTAGTTCAAGTTCACCGGAGAAGATGAGTTACGGACTCTATACCGGAGCCATTACAACCACGGATCTGGGCAGACCTCGGATTACAGTTCCCGTTCATCCAAGCCTCCGCAACTCAAGAAAGACAAGTCTTCCAGCCGGGACCTGGTGAAGAACCGGGACCCGGCAAAGAGCCGTACCCTGGGCCTTCAAGCGGGAACGGTGGACAAGTCTACAGTCCGGAGCACAGACCGGGACTACCAAGGACCTCGACACCACAGAGCGCCGGGACTCCGACTGCAGAGCACCTCGGACCCGACCATCGGAGAGAGAGGTTACTTCCAGAGGCGGTACTACGGCCCGGAGCCGTACCGCGGAACGGAGAACGACACGGACCTATGAAGTTCGGACTTATCCAGTACGCCGAGAGTCTACGTCTCACCGGGAGTCCACACCTACAGGCCACGGACTTTAGATCAGCATACGGGACCATGGCTCTGAGAGATCACGGCCCAATGCAGAACTCCGAGACCCCGTCAAGCTAAGAGCCTACAGGGACTACCGGGATACCGAGAGAATAGGCAAAGTGCAGACCAGTCAAGCCCAAGCCACGGCGATACGGTTTACTTCTACTGCACCGGCTAGAGTGCTGACACAGACTCTACTAGACAGCCCCGTCACAGACACGGATCAAAGCGAGTCCTCGGATACCAACTCCCGTTCATCCAAGTCCCCAAAGAACCGCCGTACCCCGGAGACACAGACGGACACGGCGAAGAAGGCAGTCCGAGAATCAAGATCACGGACTCCACCACTACAGCGGGACCCCGGCTCAAGCACAGCTCACCGGTTCCACGGCACGGAGTCACGGCCCTATACGGGACGCCGGGAGTCGGACAAGCCAAAGGCCTACAGGGACCGGGATTCCAAGGAATCACGGCCCTATCCAGAGAGCCGTACCACGGAACGGGAGACATCACGGCCCTATCCAGAGAGCTTTACCACGGAACGGGAGACCTCACGGACCTATCCAGACCGCCGTGACTCCGATACCGGAGCACTGCGGGAGGAAACTACAGCCCGGAGCCGTACCACGGACCCGGAGCCGTACCACGGAGCGGGATACCACACGGACCTATCCAGCACGCCGAGAGTCTACATCTGAGAAGTCACGGACTCAAGCAGAACGGACTTATACAGATCACCGAGACTCCACATCCAAGGAGTCACAGACTTATGAGGAACGGACTCAGCCAGAACGCCGTGAGCCGGCCTCTACTCCAGCTTGGACCCGTACAACGGAGCCACACCTCGGTACTACGGCAAGCAGATCTCGTAAACGAAGTCGCACACCGTTACAACGCCGAGATTCCTATCCTGTACGTCATCATCGGGAGAGGGACCGTCCTAGACGTTGGACCCCTTCACCTAGTCCAGCCTACCAGAGTCGGTACCATAGGGACCATACCCCGGAGCGACCTTACAACAGACGAGGGAGAAGCCGTTCACCGGTTTCTCGTCAACAAGCATTGATGGCGAGGAGCGGACGTCTACCCACCATCCCCGTAGCCCGGAGCATCGGGATAAAACGGAAGTCCAGAGATGAACAGGGACTCGTAGATCACCATTCTGGACCTGCCCCCAAGGAACAGACTTCTGCTCCAGGGGTACCTTCCAAGGCAAGCCTGGTCAAGAAGCACAGTCATCTCCAGGCTTCACAGCCCCTTACCAGGGTAGAGTTCCTTCATCGGAGACCCGTGAGATGAGACGACCCATTCTTCTAGCAACGGTGGGAGGCCCGTTGGCCGAGTGATTTAGATCCCCGACATACAGTGCTGGCAATTAGGTGCCTGACTCTGGGGTCGCTGGTTCGAATCCTGCACGGGATTCGACCAGACTCAGACTCGGACTATGAGGATCACGCACGACGTTCCACTTCCTCGGCATCCTCATCTCATACAGATTCACCTCCTACGTCGGGCGGAGGTAGAAGAATAAGACATGCTACCCTTCAAAGTCAGGATAGCGGCGGTACATACGTTGACTCCAGAGATGCCCAGACCGGTGGTCGGCGATGACAAGCAGCCTGATGACCCCGCCGGGAACGGAGGAAACTTACTACGGCATCTCTTTACGGTTTAAACAAACCTTCTGAGGAGGAAGCTGCGCCAACCTGCGCACCATCTCCAGCATCAGCCAACCTATACGACGCACTGGATCGACAATTGGAGACTTCGTCATCTCTCCAGAAGCCCGGTCCTTACAAGGCTTACACTCTTCACAGAGACAATCCACCGTTCAGGGCCCGAAGTCTGAACCGGATCTTGACAGACTGTTGAACTTCACGAGGACACCAGCGGGGGTACTTCAACAGAAGCAAGCCTGTGCTGTGGAAGATATGATGCTGACACAACACAGAATTACATCATACTCTGATTGGTTCCTGACGGCTATTTCCAAGGTGATTCACGATCCAGACGTGAAGCATAAGAGGGATCCTTGACCTTTTCACGGCCCAAGATGGAATTTTTCGGCGCCTTATCGACTCTAACAGAGGAGGTCGCCACGGAGGTTTCTCCGGTCAGAACTCGGACAACCCAAGCTAGATGTTCAGAGTGGTGTTCGCCCTTACAAGAAAGGACAGTTCCAAGGTAAAGAGGGAATCTTCCGACCGGGACAGGGGCAACCTCGTCAGTCAGAATTGATGGTTCTCAAGCTTCACCTTCAAACCACTAGTCATCCTTTCATCCTTCGAGTCTTCACTCACCTGATTGTAGAACGGTCGACCCTGATGATATAGAAGATCAGCGTCACTCTTTGTCAAGTTTTTGTCGAAGAAGTCAGTCCTTACGTGAGGTCTACTCCAAGTCCCGACACTTCATCTGACGATCATTCTCAGTCTTCTAAGAGCCGGATCCTACTCCTCATCGGATAATCTAGGACTCCACCTACACCCGACATCATGATCAGGGGAATCTACTTCGGGAGAAACGGCTAGTCGGTTTTGACTTAACCCGTTTTTCTTTGGGGTGAGACATCCAGTCTACAT
>JAVTVY010027370.1:0-11781 GCA_036873755.1 Hanleya hanleyi | reverse complement strand
AATCACCAATCGGGCGTCGCTAGAAACGATGCTGACCCAACTGGACACTGTGGATCCCTTAGAATGGGCCTATGAACAGCGTCCCAACACCAAGTGGATAGTGGAGAGGGTCACCAATGTTACGTTCTTCGTGGTTAAACTGACCCACCACCCCCATCGGATGAAAATATTCACCCATGCACTGATAGATACTCAGAATGCGCAAACAACTATCTGAGGATATGTTTCCTCAACGGTATCCTGGCCTGTCCGATGACGATTAGAACAAACGGTTCAGAGCGAGCATGGCCGAAGATGGAACTTTCTGAAATGGCGACTTCTGATTGGACAAGAGTAGCCGAGAATACATCTAACGGACAGGAACGAATATGACAGATGCAAAGGGTGGCCTCTGATTGGACAAGAATATTCTTGAATTGTAAATATACCCAACGCGGCTCCCCCAACGTGGGTATGATGTAACATTGGGGAGAATAAACTATATGAAAAAAAAACTTCTTGTTGTTGTTGTTCTCTTATGTGTGATCATTGTTGTTACTTCTTGTTGTTGTTGTTCTCTTATGTGTGATCATTGTTGTTGTTGCTGTTGTTGTTGTTGCTGTTGTTGTTCTCTGTCCGGTCTATATCATGGTGTTATGTTAGAGTGTTAGGGTGTAACGACGGGCGTCGACTGGCGTCACTGCATTTCGAAGAATTATTGACAATTCCATGGAATATCAGAGCTTCTGAGCTATTTCACCTGGGCGTTGAAGCATTAAGAATGGCGTTGGTGGGCGTTGCTACAAGATGACACCTCACACGACGTATTCGCACCGCGGATGGTCCATCTCTACACCAAATACCATCCTTCACTGCCCCAAAATGCTCACTTTCGCTACTACTCGTACTGATGACGTCAACAATGACGTCACAGATGCTTCGGACATGCCTCAACTCGGAATGTACACCTCGAAAGCTACAAAATGACACCTCACACGACGCATTCGGACTAAGGATAGTCCCTCTCTACACCAAACTCACCCCCACGCACCCACAAAATGTCCACTTTCGCTACTACTCGTACCGATGACGTCATCAATGACGTCACAGATGACGCGGACATCCCTCAAACCGGAATGTACACCCCGAGAACTACAAGATGACACCTTCCAGGACGCATTCGAACCGTGAATAGCCCATCTCGACCCCAAATACCTTCATGTACTGCCCGAAAATGTCCACTTTCGCTACTACTCGTACCGATGACGTCACAGATGACGTCACAGCTGACGCGGACATCCCTCAAATCGAATGAACACCCCGAGAGCAACAAAATGACACCTCACACGATGGATTCGGACCAAGGATGGTCCCTCTCTACCCCAACACCTTCATGTACTGCCCCAAAATGGCCACTTTACTTACTACAACCAACTGCGCATGCGCAGATTGACGCGACTTGCATTCAAAAACACGCCATTCTGACTCTACCCCACACAAGCTTCACTTTGACACCCTCCACGACACATTCGAACCAAGGATGGTGCCTCTCTACCCCAAAAACACCCCTACATAGCACCCAAAATGCCCCTTTCGCTACTACTCGTACTGATGACGTCACTGATGATGTCACAGATGACGCGGACATCCCTTAAATCGGAATGTACACCCCGAGAACTACAAGATGACACCATCCAGGACGCATTCGAACCGTGAATAGCCCATCTCGACTCCAAATACCTTCATGTACGGCCCGAAAATGGCCACTTTCGCTACTACTCGTACCGATGACGTCACCGATGACGTCACCGATGACGTCACAGATGACCCGAACATCCTTCAAATCGGAATGTACACCCCGAGAACTACAAGATGACACCTTCCAGGACGCATTCGAACCGTGAATAGCCCATCTCGACCCCAAATACCTTCCTTCACTGCCCCAAAATGGCCACTTTACTTACTACAACCAATTGCGCATGCGCAGATTAACGCGACATGCATTCAAAAACACACCATTCTGACTCTACCCCACACAAGCTTCACTTTGACACCTCACACGACCCATTCGAACCGTGATTAGCTCATCTCTAACCCAAACACACCCCTACATAGCACCCAAAATGCCTGTTTTCTATACTACGGCCAGACTGCGCATGCGCAGACTATTGAACACGGACGAACCATTAGTGTAGTCAAGTGCTCCTCCACGAGAGCTTCAAAATAAGACCTCACTCGACCCCATTGGACCATGAGTGGCCCACCTAGACTCCAACATGTCCACCCCGTATGGGGCTATACACCCATAGCCATGCAGTATAGGCCTATGGGCCTACCCAGGCCTCGGTGACTTTTTTCAAAAATTTCACCGATTCGCTCCGCAACACTTCCTATCGTGTTCTAAATGACGAGACGGGTAAAACGAGACCCCACAACCCTACCGCAAATGTATAGAAGTACGTTTCCCAGGGGTATAAACATTGAACCTATACCCCAGTATGGGACTATATGGGGCTCGGTGACTTTTTTCAAAAATTTCACCGATTCGCACGGGAACACTTCCTATCATGTTCTAAATGACGAGACGAGTAAAACGAGACCCCACAACCCTACCGCAAATGCATAGAAGTACGTTTCCCAGGGGGACAAACATTGATCCTATACCCTCAGTATGGGACTATATGGGGTTCGGTGACTTTTTCAAAAATTTCACCGATTCGCACGGGGACACTTCCTATCATGTTCTAAATGACGAGACGAGTAAAACGAGACCCCACAACCCTACCGCAAATGTATAGAAGTAGGTTTCCCAGGATGGTCCTATACCCCCATACCCCATATAGGCATTTTCCCGTAATTTAGGATAAAGTCCGTATTCCGTATTTTTTCAGGAAAATTTTTACATACACCAACCCTGGAACTAGGGGGAGATAACTCTATTGATAGACAAGCCCCGTTAAGCCCGGAGACCTATATACCCCTCATACCCCATATATGCATTTTCCCAGGTTTTTCGATAAAGTCCGTGTTCCGTATTTTTTTTTTTCAGGAAAAATTTTACATGCACCCACCCAGCCATCAAATACCCCTTCACCTAGGCTTCACTTTGATACCTCACTCGACCCCATTCGACCATTAGGGGCTCCCCTAGCTCCAAAACGGCTATTTCCGTACCCTTGGGCCACCGCGCATGTGCACAATGCCGATATTTCAATCCCACACCCACCCCATCAGATGCCCCCTCACATAAGCTTCACTTTGATACCTCACTCGATCCCATCGGTCCACTAGGGGCTCCCCTACATCTCAAAACGATTATTTCCATACCCTTGGGCCACCGCGCATGCGCAGAATAACGCTATGTCAACCCCACACCCAGCCCATTAGATGCCCCTTCACATAAGCTTCACTTTGATACCTCACTCGACCCAATCGGACCATTTTATCTAGGGACTACTTTTTCTCCGCGGAAGGTTTTTCCCGCGACCGAATCACCGCCAGACATGACCGCATCACCGCGGATGAATACATCTTTGACCTGAGTCACGTGATATGCAAATTTGGAACTCTCCTGTGCTGGAGGTAGCTTTTTGGTCTTTCTGCCGGAACTATACTGCACTTGACCTCTGTGACCCTCCCGTGACCTCCCGTGACCTCCACATTTCCTCCACAAATCTGCGCAGAAACACCTGCGCACTCGTCAAAATATGGTCTGTAATACGCTTATACTACTACTTGGGACAATACCGGATGTAAAGGACAAGTTCATAATGTGTGCAAGTGGAGTAGAGACAGATTTGGCGACGAGTTTGACGAGAGACATAGAAATACTGCCCAAACGCGGTGAGGCCGACTTCGAAGTCATAATGATGTTCTGAACACCATTGGGTTTGTTGTTGGGGTAAATTCAAAATTTTGGGGGGTAGAGGGACCAAGAAATTCACTGAAGCTTGGAGGGACTTGAGGGATATTAGAGTTCAGGGTGGAAGCAACGGTGCTAAAATATTAAATTTATCTACTATACTTTGACTATCTGTTATTTCATTCCCATCGACAATAAATGATTTAGATATGGCTGTGTCTTTCTTGCGATTCATTAGCTGGCTGACGTCACTGAATTGATCAGTAAGATTTCTCAGCGTTTTGCCGTCTTGTCACGAATCGGAAAGTATTTAAGCCATCGTGCTCTTGTAACTGTGTATAAAACACTTATTCTTCCCGACTTTGCTTATTGCGACATAATCTGGTCTATTTGCTTCAAGTCAATACGGTCCAAACTACAACTGGTACAGACTCGAGCGGCTAGGACTTTTCTGCGTGAAGGCAAACATGCCCATATTGATGATGTGATGAGATACATGTGGCTCCACTGTTGACTGACACAATTCTGTCGGTGGAGATGTCCAGACCAGGTCAGATTTTCTCCATAGGCCTATATATTCACATATATGTAAATGCGTCCCTAGGTGCCAGGGTTTTTTTTCCAGATAAGTATGCATATGACGGCGTCCAAAATAATAGTGGACTGTCTCGACTTTCCCCCATAACTGACAGAAAAACAACACAACCTTGACATTGTAATAAACTGTTTATTTATATGGAAATATCACATGTATATCACATGTGCGAATTATTACTCATACCCCAGTGTTTGGAATGAAGATCTATATACTTGGATTAGGCAGTGTTTTGAGGAAATTTCCTCGAAATATGATAGTAACCCTAATCATAAGGAAGGTTCACGAAAGTTAACAAAAATAGGTAGCATTTTCAGGAAGGTTTGTAAGCACGTGTTGTACTTTAATAACCTGCGTATGTGCGTTAGGTAAAGAAATCTTCTGTTCTGAGGAAATTTCTCAAACCTAACAACTAATTTTTCATAATGAAGGTCTGCGTGCACAGGTTCAATATGAACATACACGATTTCTGAATGAACGTCTCATTACGTGGTTATGCAATGCATATTGTGTTTTGAAGAATGTTCCCCAAGATGGAACAGGTACCGTTCGGAATGAACGTGAGTTATCTTATACAAAGTACTTCCATGTACACAGGTTAACTGACGTTGGGCAGTGTCCCTCAAAGTGATGACGTACATTTTCGGAATGAACGCCCATGTAAGTTGCCTAACAACGGCGATATTTTGAGGAATTTTAATAACAATTTCGGAATCAACGCCTCATCAAATGGGTTAAGTCTGGGTGTGGCTGGAGAAACTTCAGCAAAATAGGTATTATGTCGAAAAAAAAATTACGAGGGTTAACAGAGGCACACACAGCAATTTGGGGTTTTTCTCTCAAACAGAAGATTTGCCTGTTTGTGGGGGAGCTCTACGTATGTGGGTTAGTTAACCCTACCTGGCCTGGGGGAAATGCCCCCCCCCCCGCCCCTACCAAACTTTCTGCGCTATCTCCGGAATGACAAAAAAATGGAGAGCTGAAACTCTTTGACGTTTTAGTTTATCATATTGGGGTCATTTTAAGCCTGCTTGCATAACCCCCCGAGCATGGATAAATTCAAGATGGCGGTCACGTGGGGTACCAGAAAAGTGATGTTTTTGTCATATTTCTTCAAAATTTCTGCTTTTCCGCAATGAAAAGTGGGCAAAAACTGTTTTATGTCACATCACATTAATATTTACTAATTTATCATGCAGTTTTTGCGAAGAAATTGCATAAATAAAAAAAATCGGAAAATCCGACCGAAAAATCGACAAAAAAATGCCGGTTTTTGAAAATGACGTCACTGTGACGTCATCAATGCGACCATCTTGGATTTTTTTACATTTTCTGGTAGAGCTTGACACAAGGGTATAGTGTGGTAAGTTTCAGCCCCCTAGCTCACGGGGTAAGAAAAATAATTAGAGAGGGGGCATTTCGGCCCCACTAGGCGAGGATAGGCCAAAAAAGCCAAGGCCAGATAGGGTTAAAACATGGACAGGCTGCTTTTTGAGGAATTTTGTTCAACACCTGCCATGTCAGAATTGATGTCTATGTGCGTTCGGACGTTTAGATTTGGTGCCATTTCCTGAAATAAAGAATGTCACAAAACAATAAACAGGCAAACAGGCAGATAGATTGAGGGACAAGCATGCATAACCCAAAACCAGCTAGTAATTTACCCATTCTGAGAAATGCTTCTAATGAGATCACAATTGAAAAGCCAGAACTTAAGATATATCTTAGGCGCAATGGCTTCAAGGGATATTCTATATTTCCAGTCACAGTTACCTTTGTTTACGAATGTAGGCAGGCAGAGTTTTGAGGGACTTTGTACAAATTCAACAGCTACCATTTCTGAATGAGGGTCTATGTACGTGAAGTAACAAAGGCAGTTTGTGATTTGAGGAACTTTCCTCAGAATGAACATCGTGTGTGTGAATTAGCAACAGCTTTCTCTTTTTCAGGAAACCTTTTCAGGTAGCTTTTCAAAATGAAGGTCTGCATGTACGTGCATTGCAAATGGATCAGCTAAGCCACAATTCGTTTTTTGATGAATTTTACGTAAAATAATTATATATGTGGGAAAACAAAGACTGGCTGCGTTTTCGAGAACTTCCCCCAAAAACGCACATCTACCAGTTTGCAGGGGAAGCCTGTGTATGTGCGTTAGCTATAGCAATCTTCTGTTTTGAGGAAATGTTTTGAGGAAAGTTCCTCAAACCTAACATGTACTTTTTCTGAATGAAGGTCTGCGTACACAGGTTAACTAAACCAGGCTTCCTTCTGAGGAACTTTTCTCATATTGAGAGTGAAGATCTATGTAAACTAAGTCAGTCTGTGAGAAACGTTCCACAAATTCGATATCCACAATATGTAAACGCTTTTCTCTGTGTTAAATGAAAGGTGTTTTTTTTCAAAATGAGCAGCTATCCTTATGAATGAAAGACTCAGGTAACATTCTCAACATTAAAAGTTGTAAGTTTGCAATGAATGCATATATACATTTATAAAGCTTCTTCATGTAGGAACAAATTGAAGCGATATGTAACCGCATCATCCAGCCGAATATCCAAGTTTGAGGGATGAGATGAAGATCTACTCTTAACCGTTTGCCGGCATAACACAGTCTGAAAATATAACGTACTTTCTTCTTTTGCAGGAAGCCTTCTCATCGCGGACTATCAAAAGGGCACCCTCTCGCCACATATGGAACCATCAGTAAATAGTCGCATGCGATCAATTAAGCTTTCGGTCGATCACAGGTTGATACTATACAGACACAATTTTAAAAGACTGATACGAACCAGCCAGAGTATCGACAAAAATTTGTGATTTGGCTAAATGCCAAGGCGGAAATGATGAAAGCTTTTTAGGTAAAATCTGCACCAATCTGTGATTCTATACGAATTCCAAGAGGTGGAATAATAGTCGGTTTCCTTGAAGGCAAATGTAGTTTTACATTTATTGAGTTGAAAGATTTGTCCGTAATTTCATTACATACTGCTGTGCCTCATCAAATAAACTTACTTTATGGGAAGTTTTAAAGTATTCTCTTAGTCCTTGATGCAGAATTGGATTGAACAGGGACAAGTTGGATTGCTTGAACCGTTGTAAGCAACAAACAAGTGATCGATATCAACGAAGTAGTGGGGGGTTTTTTTTCTCCGCCCCACAAATTAGAGTTGCTGCATGAGAAAAATAGTGATGAACGAAACTATAACAGTTGTGGCCTGGACATATACACACCCGAGAAGAAGGGTGGTTGTTCAGTTAACTCTCCATAACTGCCTCGGTTAATACCAGTATGTTGAACGACAATCTCGCAAATTTACCATATGATGATAATTCCTTGAGGGTTCACAGAAAAAAAAACCTTAAAAACTTAAGGACTATTCCTCGATTGTTACACCAGGGGAATATTCCTTAACGTAACTAAGAATATTCCCCACCATGTTAAGGGAATTCCATAAAATGCTAGGGAATATTCCTTGCTAAATTTTAAGGAATATTCCGCTGGTGTAATAGTCGGGGAATATTCCTTAAATTTTGAGGATTTTTTTTTTTTCAGTATAGGGACCATTTGATGTTACTTGTTCCACGCCAGTTTGTTTTTCAGCGCCACCCACGCTTTTCGCAGTCCAACCTTGGCGGATGTTTTCCTCCACACAAATAGAGAGTTTATAAACACGATGATACAAAATAGAAGAAAATATAAGTCGATCTCCCAGTCTGTCAGCGTGTGGGAGATATGAAGTAAGATAATCAGTGGTATGAATAACACACACCAGCTAAAGAATTTGAGAGAGAAAAACCCCTGTTTACAGTTACATTTGCAAGTCATCTTGATATTTTGTTTTATCTTGTGGGGAGGTCCATCCAAATTGGCAATCTGTCGCTCGTGCCGTTTGGTAATGCACTTGGTACGTACAAAGACAAAGAACCCCATGACTAAAACCAGAATAAAAACGCCGTAAATTGTGCATAATATAAAAGGTCGAGGGTAATATGACCATCCACACATTGTATTTGTTGGTAGTGATCCTACATCCAGACGTAATATGAAGATTATTGTAGGTGCAACAGTATATACGGTAACAAACACCCACACGCTTACCAATAACAAAACAACGTGCTCTATCTTGATGGAATGTAACGGGTTTTCTAGGGTAACCATCATGATAATTCCGGCATTTATACTTGCAATAATATATCCCAGAATAACAAAGAGTTGAAGACCGAGTCCAATATAGCACCGAGATACCCCACTTCTGGTGTGAGCACAGTCTAAGCCGTGAAGGAGCTCTCGAATTGGCAACATCGATGTTCCAATGAATATCACACTCATGTTCATGTTCATGTAACACACCTTGCCGGCTTTATCGAATTCGGCGAAAATAACAGCACAGATACTCAGAATTGTGTTAGCCACTAACAAGACTGACAGAGTAACTTGTGGGACCATCACCCAGTAGTATGTGTCATGAGTCGTGTTTTGATTATCACAGCTGAAGGTATTGTTGGTGGTCATGATGCGAGGCAAGGCAGTCTCCATTCAAATCGTCAATTTTGGCTATGAAGGGACCCACGTCTACGACACCATCCGCCTGGCCTTATAGATCTGACTATCTACCCCACTGTGTAACGTTCCCTCACACAAAATGAGAGGTTGGATGGAACGCCAACCTATTTCACTGGACGACGCTGATCTTAGGTTGGATGGAAAATGACATTACACAAAAAAGGCCCGCCAAAAAAAAGTTCATCAAAAAACATCATGTTCATAGTACTACTACATGTACGTTGGACATTCCAAGACACAGAGATACGCCATTTGAAGATACATGCACTTCCTTTTCAAGATAACAACTCATCTCATCAGGCATAGTGTACTTCCTGCGTTAGCAATGGAGTAATATTCCCGAATAAATGACCTGGTATTAAATAATCCACAACGAGCAAATATTCGGATACAACAAACAGGCTTCACATTCTGACGGTTTCATAGCGAAGTGTTCTGGAGGTATATTACTCCATCAATGGCGGATTTGTCTCACACCTGTAAGGGCGATGCAAATAAGAATTTATAATCATGGTGCAGTCTTTGAAGTCAGTGAGTATCAACACTATAGGTTAAAGGCACGAAGTACCCGCAGTAACTAGAATCAAAATGCATTAACCTACAATTGCTTCCACACAACACTGTTTGTATAACTGTTAGCTTGCCAAGTTGCGATTCTAATTCAAACATATATGATTCTTGGCACAATAGCCTGTGCCATTATCATGCATTAGATAATCGAGTCAGTATTTACACGATCCTAATACTTCCATTATGATAAACTGTGGCCCTGCGAAGAACCAGTTTCTTGACAATAATCAATAATATTATACATATGATTTCACAATGTCTGTGTGTATCAGAACGGTTTCATATGCGTAATTAGTGAATTCTTGGTGGTACAGTCTTCCATATTTGACGTCTGAAAATCTTTTAACACTGAAATAACATGCACTAATCTCCATATTCAATACACTACAAATAAAATGATCCACATGCACAACAACAAAAAAAGAGAGAAAATTTAACTTTATAAAATATTGAAGCTATATTGATCCAATATATTGCATGGCTTGCCATCGGCTCGTTTGTGACAAAACAGCTCACCTTCGGCTTACCCGACTGCTTGAGAAGCTTGAACGCCGGCTCATTTCTTCCGACATAGTGGATCATTAATCCACAATGACCCAAAATGACGTGGAGCACTTTTTGACTCGCAAGGGATGCACCACTGGATCACAGAGATGGATACATGATGCTCTCCCCTGACTGAAAATTGCATCACCAGTGACTCACCTCGAATATACATGTACAGTATTAAAAAATGTTGCAAAGAGTAACATTGTATCTTTATTTCTGGATCATCTTTATTACTGGATCATCGATCCAATAGTGATGGATCAGTGGTCCAACAAGGACCGAACACTGCATGCAGACTCACAGGGTCAGTCAGTGTTCCAGATTTGTCTCACCACTGGATCAAAAGATCAGTGAATTCTGACGATACAATCAAGTATCCTGTGTGCCTTTATGTGGATGCACACATCCATTTCTCATGAACGTGTCTATCATCTAATGCTCTTGAGAAGTAAATAAGAATATAAATTTTCAGTGATTATAATTTCAGTTAAAAAAAGGTTCAGCACTTCAAAAATTACTTTCCTATCGTAATGGTATTTTGACTGTTTATTTTATTTAGATAGAAAGTCAAAATTCCTCCAGTATCATACTAATCCATTATTATATGGATCAATCCTGGTTATTGGGTGCGGAATGGAAGTGGCCTCGGTTTATCATCATAATGTATTCCCTCAGTCTATGTTTATTGATGCTGTGTTCCATAGAAGGGAAAGGGGAGTGGGTGACAGTTTTGTTTAAATACCGATTGGAGGGAGATGTACCAGATTGAATGAGCTAGAGGTGGCACACAGAATTTCTGAGTACCGAACACATATACCGGCATCCAGGTATCATCATAATTGTTTGCAATTATTAGGTTATGAGAAAACACAATATTATACATTATTATACCTCATGTAAATTCGTAATGTTTTCATTGGTTGACAGCCTGTCACGTGTCATTCTACAAATCGTGATGTTCAGTGATTATGCAGTCATATCTTGCCTTACTGTTGAATAAATGTCATGTACCACGGCAGAGCGTTGGACATGACATTTATTCCACGGCGACATCTGTCGGACCAAGCTAGAGTTGCCTCCCATAGCGCGCGCGCCAACATACTCCCCGAAACGAAGATTGATGTGTATATGTCGGCCTGATGTGTATACGTCGGCCCGTTGGTGATAGAAATTGGTGAATGTGATTTGATAATTGAATGAAATAAATTTGACATCTTTTGAAAAGGTACGTAAGATCACCGAGAACGTTACTCTTCCAAATTATGCGATTGAGTCGACAAACAAGCCGAGGTCGAACAGTTGATCTTGACACGGCGTTTTGAAATCAACAACGGTCCGCGCAGTGTTGAACACGATATGCTTATTTCACCGTACGGTCCTCATTCACATGATTATAAAGTCCCATTTTATTCAAATATGACATTCGGTATAATAAAACAACTATTGCATGTTATAGAGTGGAACATCACGATTTGTCAGCTCTCGACAAGTGATGTACAACTCGCGCTGCGCGCTCGTTGTACATCACTTGTCTCGAGCTGACAAATCGTGATGTCCCACTCTATAACATGCAATAATTGTATAATATTTATTTTAAAACATGATATATTGGCAATATTAGCACACAGAATATAACATACCTACATGAAATGAAATAGCTTT